>JAWNKV010000318.1:0-297086 GCA_035041805.1 Amiota mariae
AAGCTTCCAAAGGTTGTAATGAGCATCTTTGTTAGGGTCTGCTTGTTTGCAACAAGCATGATTTCAAACTTTTTAGAACGCTCACTCTTGAGTATCTCACTTATCTTCTTGCTTGCTCTATTGTAGATTGATTTGTCATCAGGACGATGGCTAATCATAAGTCGAAGTTTTTCAGCTATGAGACTTTCAACTTCTGTTGACGGCTTTGGGATATATTAAGGGATGGGGTTAGTGGAACGGCTAGATGAAGCCAGTAGTGTCGCATCCTTGATTCTTCTGTCCAAAGTGCCCACAGCATCCTCTATG
This sequence comes from Amiota mariae, assembly GCA_035041805.1. Taxonomy (NCBI): domain Eukaryota; kingdom Metazoa; phylum Arthropoda; class Insecta; order Diptera; family Drosophilidae; genus Amiota; species Amiota mariae. Next base: position 307 of record JAWNKV010000318.1, read on the forward strand.
TCTTCAATCGAAATAATTTCAATGTTTTGGTGGTACTTTTGTTCCAGACATCTTTGAAATTTTATTAAATCAGAATTATAAGTTAACATACTGGTCCTTTTCCCATAAATTTCAGCTACAGCGCTAAGCTGGATGATCAGTGGTAAGTGATCGGAGCTTAATTCATGGATAGCTGCGCTTGCCGTATTCTTCCGGAGATTGCAAAATCAATTGCGCTAGGTATCATACGGAAAGCAAGTAGGAGATCCAGTGGCCAAAATATCCCAGTCAGTATTTAGGACAGTTTTGATGTAACTCTCGTCGAGTGCGGTCGCAGTGTTTAATCATAACTGTCACAATGTGCTTACAAGTTCTTATCTTTGCGTGCTAACGGGAATTTCTTTCGATTTCGTGGCGTCAGCGTTTTTTTTTTTTTGAAATTCTGCTTTTCGATTGCCTTTCATAGCGGAGGTGTGTTCTTATAAGGCTTTGTCATCATTTCTTTTTTGTTTAAATAGAGATTTTTTTTTTTTTTAATTTCCCAATTGTTTTTGTATTTTTTTATCTATTAATATTAAACACTTTATACATGTTTCTGAAAGGGTTGAAAATAATTTTTTGAATAAATCGAGACAATAAATTTTTAGATTTTAGAAATTTGTTTATTAGATCTACTGGCCTTGTCCTTTTAAATCGTCTGGTTCTTGTGAGCTCGTCAATCGGAAGATTACTTATATCGTTGTTTACATGGTTTGCTAGTTTTAATTGGTGTTTTCTGCTCATTTGTTTAATTACTTCCTTCACTGGTGGCATTCGTAAGTCACGATGAATGTCGTCATTTCGGATATACTCTTACCATTCAGCATTGATTAACATTCTTAATATTTTTGATTGTTGTCTTTGTCAAAGTGATATGTTTGTTGACTTTGCTATGCCCCATAGCTGGATTCCATAAGTCCAGGTGGGTTTGATAATGGTCTTATATATTAGCAGTTTGTTGTCAGTTGATAAGGCTGAATTTTTTGAGAGAAGCCAATATAATTGTCTGAATTTTATTTTGACTTGGTCTCTTTTCTTTTGAATGTGAAATTTCCAATTTAATTTGTTGTCTACTCGTATATGCATTCCTAGATATTTTGCCACGTTTTCAGTGGGAATATCCGTCTGGTTGATTTGGAGCTTCTGTGGTTGGTATCTTGTCCTCGTTGTGTAAATGACATGGACAGTTTTTTGTTCATTTATTTTGATTTTCCATTTATTGAACCAGGTTACCATTGTATCTATTATGAGTTGCATATCTGATGTAGCTTTCGTCAAGTCTTTGTTGGAATGCAAAAGAACTGTGTTATCTGCAAATGTAGCGATCATTGATGCTACATGATGGGGTAGGTATGTCTGCTGTAAATGAACTGTATAGTAGTGCCTTAGAACGGTTCCTTGTGGAATTTCAGCTTTGATTTGTCTTAACGATGATCGGCAGTCTTTGTATTTAACATAAAAGTATCGTCCAGTTATATAACTTTTTACTATGTTATATAGAGGTTGTGGTAACTGGTACTTTAGTTTGTGTAATAAGCATTCATGCCAAACTTTGTCGAACGCCTTTTCTACATTAAGAAAAACACCTATGCAGTATTTGTTGTCGTCTAGATCTGATAATATTTTTTGAGTCACCCTATGGACTTGTTGTATCGTCGAGTGTTGTTGTCGGAATCCGAATCGATGATCTGGAATTGCACGCCTGTCTTGGGTTTATACTGTGGTGTAGTAGCTTTTCAAATATTTTGCTTAGAATCGGAAGTAAGCTAATGGGTCTGTAAGATAATGGTAGTACTGGATCTTTACCCGGTTTATGTAAAGCGAATATTTCTGCGATTTTCCAAAGTAATAGAAAGTGTTGAGTTTTTAATATACAATTAAATAGTTTGCAAAGGAGACTTATAGCTTTGCTGGGTAGCTCTTTTATTATTTTACCACTCAATTGATCATATCCGGGTGATTTTTTACAGTTGACTCCATTTTTTATGCAGAGGAGTATTTCTCGTGATGTGATGTTTCTTATTATATAATTCGTCGATATAATTGCATTAAAAGTTGGCAAGCTAGTGTTGGCTAGAATATTCAATGTAAATGTGTCTGCAAAGTGGTCAGCTAAGGAGGTAGCTTTCTCGATATCGGTTCGTGCTCAAGAACCATTCGTTTTCTTGAGCGGAGGGTGGTGCGGTGTTTTTGATATTAGCGATTTAGTTGCCTTCCATAATGAGTAGTTCGTTTCAAATGTTGGAATAAGGGTTTGAAAGTAATTTGTTATCTGATTGTTTTTTTCTTTAAGAAGTGTGGTTGTAAGTATTTTTCTCGCTCTGTTTAGTTTTTTTTTGTCTTCGGGGTATATGGTAGTCTGCCATATTTTCCAGAGTATTTTTTTTCTTCTACAAGTTTCCTTACTCTTGGGGATGTGTAATTTCTATGTATTGTTTTTATTAACGGTGGTGTCGATTTATATAGTGCTTCATTTATTATGTCGTTTATATGGATTATAGTTTTTTCGATGATTTCTGTTGTATTGAGAGTGATTTGCGTTTGAAGTGTGTTGTTAATGTGTTCACGGAAGGTTTCCCAGTCGGTGTTTTTATTGTACATTTTGTTATTGATATCTTGTCTAGTGATTTTGAAATTATAGTCAATTTGGATTGGAGAGTGATCTGATGATAATTCGAATTTTGATTTGATTGTTAATGCATGCTCATTAAGGTTTCGTGTTATGCAAAAGTCGATTAGATCCGGGACTTTACAGGGGTCAGTTGGCCAGTAAGTTGGCTCAGTGTTTAGGTGTCTAGATTTAATATGCTGAATAGCATTATATAATTGCTTGCCCTTAGCGGTTGTTGTTCTTGATCCCCATATTAAGGTTTTTGCATTGAAATCACCTGCAGCAAGGAATCTGTGTCCGAGATTTTTAAAATAGTCCAGATATTCGTCACTTGTTATTTTGTGCTTTGGTGGACTATATAATGCAGCTATGTTGATTGGTGCAGCAGTGTCATTTATTTGAATAATTGTTGACTGGATGTGATCTGTTTTATAGTGGTCTAACTCTGTGTATTTTATATTGTTTTTTATCATAATAGCTGTTCCTCCGTGTCCAGATCCGTCTGGATGGTTGGTTGCCAATATATCGTACCCGTGTATTTGGATGCAATGCTTGTTCGTAAAATGAGTCTCTAATATAATTGCGATGTCAATAAGATTGTCATTTAACAATTGTTTCAGTTCAAGAATATGGCGGTTTAAGCCGTTAGCGTTCCACACTATTATTCTAAGTTCACTGGTCATTTTGGTTGCATAGTAAGGCTTGGTTAGGTAGAAGGATGGTTATGATCTTAATTAAGTTGTGTACTTGTAGAATAAAATCTTTTACTATAGATTTTAGTTCTTGTATGTCATTTGATTGTGTGTTAACTTCCTGCTTACTTTCTTGCGTGTTGTCAATGGTTTTTGTATCATTGTTTTTGTTTGTTTGAATGGTGGCCATGGGCTGGCGAACAGTAGGTTGTGATTCGATTGATGATTTGGACATAACTTATTCCTGATTGCGTTGGTGTGTTTATATATATATATATAGATATTGGTTCATTGGTTTGTGTAATGGGATTTTTTTCTCTTAGTTGGGGGAATCATAGTATTTTTAGTGTTTTATTGATTTTTTGTGTATTTACTTTTTGAGGTGATATTGGCGTTTCTGTACCACTGTACGTTGCTTCGTTGTTGTTGTTGTCGTTTTGTTCATCCGTTGTTGCTAGTATTTCGAATCTGTTTGATGACGAGGTGGGTTTGCTTAACCAGACTGCTATAAAGTTGTTTGTGCTGAGTTTTGTACCGTTTGCTTTTGTGCGATATTTTTACTTTTTTGCTTTTGACTGTTATTTGGTTGTTCATATGGTTTTTCTAATGTATCTCAGTTGCTTTTAGTTATTATTTTTAAATTGTTTTGATGAATATTTTCAATGTTTTGATTTTCTACCTGAGCCTTTGGTGATGTAATTGAAGTAGTTGATGTGAAAGTAGATATTGTGGTAGCGGTTGATGCTACAGTTGTTGTGTATAAACTTTGGGTTGTGCTGGTTATTGATGACGTTGTAGTCGGTGGTATAGAAGTTGTTGGCGAGATGCACTATGCGCTCCAAATAGAGATAACAAATTAAAAAGTACCGTACAGTGAACGCTCAACTGGAACTTATTGCTCAAAACAAAAGTTGTACAGACAAGAAATATCAACTCATTGAACCGTTTCGCCCCACTGACTATCGACGAAGACACGATGGACGTTTCTGAAATGTCACCCGAGACTGAGCAGCAGCTAACTGAAGAATCGCTGGTATCAAATCAGTCTAGCACTTAACTCAAACAACGGAAGGTGAAAAGCAAAGATGTGCAAACAGAAAATATCAACTCAGAAAACCGCTTTGCACCACTGGCCACCAACAAAGACACAATGCACGTATCTGAAACGCTACCTGAAATTCAGCAGTAGCTCAATCCAAAACCAAAAATCTCAAAATCTAAACTAATTGGTAAAGAAAATTTTACTTACAAAGCTTTTCGCGAGGGACAAGTACGAGTCATGACCAAAGTAACAGAACACTATAGGAAGCTCGTAGATACATTCGAAAAGGAGAGGTTAGAATTCCATACTTATCAGCTCAAACAGGAAAGGGCATATAGGGCCAGGTAAAAATAACAAATCCAGATTTGACGTCAAACGACTTTGTAACGCAGTAGTGGTAGTGGAGCCACCAAAAAATTTCAATGACCTGGTCCAATGCCACCGTTGTCAAGAATTCGGACGTACTACACTGTTCTGCTACAAGCCGTGCCGGTGTGTGAAATGTGGAGAGTTTCACAAATCCACGGACTGCGACAAGCCTAAGAAAGCACCAGCTAAATGTATTTAATGCAATGAAAGTCACACCGCTTCCTATAAAGGATGCAGAATCTACAAAGCCACCGTAGAGAAAAGAGACATGGGTAAAAGGGGGCCCGCTTTTGAGGTGACACGACAATCTGACTCAAAAAGGCAGCAAAACAGACATATCGAGGGATACAGTTACGTCAACGTGGCCAGGAGCTACTCCAACGCCCACCACAAAACCCCCTCCGTTGGTTTACTGAATTCTTCAGCAAGTAATGGAGCTGGTGGTCTCATTTTTCATTCATTTTTCTTCAACTCCGGTGAAGAAATTGAAGATCCTGAAGAGTTACTTGCGCGCAATATCCACGAAGCTGCGAGTATCGCAACCCCAACCCCCTCTGGCAGAAAGAAACGAGATCTACACCTTTGGTCTGCGGAGATTGCCAACATGGTTCGTGTGAAAAGGAGACTCAGAGGAGTGTGGCACATATCCAGAAATCCGACAGATAAAAACGCTTTTAAACCGAGCAACTAAAGAAGGAGTCAAGAAATAATGCTATCAGCGAATTCCTTGCCGAAGCTGAGCTAGAAAGTGCCGAGCATAATCTCTGGAAAGCGCCCATACAGCGTCGTAATGGTTCCTGCTGCAGATCAAGTAAAGAAAAAGTGCAGGAATTCGTTAATCATCTGGAAGCCACCTTCAATCCCTTCGACTTCTGCTAGCCTGCCGACAATCAGAAAAATCGAAGAGGTCAGATGCAGATGAAGAAGACTAAATCTGCTAGATACGATAGTATTAACGTATGCGCTATTCAAGCCTTACCCCACAACGCTCTTCTGTACTTAAAAGCGGTTTCCAGCTACTTCCCAGCCCAATGGAAGTGTGCTGAGATAATCTTGATAGCCAAGTCTGGAAAACCTGAGCACAAACCTTGCTCCTATCGCCCGATTAGCTTACTGGTGATACTCTCCAAAGTATTCGAAGGACGCATGATTTCAGACTACCAGTTCGGGTAAATTAGATATCACGGAATCGCAGAGCACAAAAAATTTTCAGTACCTTCGAACGTGGTGAGTATTGCTCTACCGCTTTTCTATATGTCCGACAAGCATTTGACAGAGTTTGGCATCCCGGCCTCCTGTTTAAGCTAAAGAAATTGCTGCCAGCTCCATTTTTCCTGATACTAAGATCGTTTCTTAACAAAAGGACCTTCTATGTCAGATGCAAAGATCAAGAGTCCGACATAAAGAATATGCTAACGGCAGTGTGTTGGGACCCATCCTATCGATCTTAAGAGACGAGAAACTCTCAATAGCGACATACGCGAATGACACTGTTGGTGAGTGACAGTGACCCGGCTGTAGCCTCAGCTCTCCTGCAAGACCGATTGGGCCTCATGGGGCCTTGGCTGGAGAGGTGGAACATCTGCGTCAATGCAGAGAAATCAACCCATGAACCGCTCGACATGCGCTGCTGTTTTCATCAACAGTGACGCCATTCCAAGAAGCGCCGCTGTGAAGTACCTGGGACTGACACTAGACAGGCATCTCATCTGGCAATCACACATTATGACTAAATGAAGACAGTTGGACCTGAAGCTTCTCAGATTGAGTTGGCTCATCAGGTCAGACTCGAAACTTAACCTGCGAAATAAGCTATTACTGTACAAGGCAATACTGAAAACGTTATGGACTTACGGTATACAGCTTTGGGGCACTGCATCCAACTCAAACCTGGAAATTCCTGGATTATCAACCGAGATTCCAATGATTAAGGAAGAAATCGTCAAGTTCAGTAAAAGACACTTCATTAGGATGGAGACCCATGTCAATCACCTGGCATTGAACTTGTTGGACAACAGCAGCCAAACGCGACGCCTGAAAAGATCTCCAATTCCATATCCCGGATGAGTGATTGACTTATCCAAACCCTAAACTGACATACTTCTTACGAGAAAATTCGCTGGTTGTCGTCTAACAACAGTTGCAAATAAAGAAAATACAATAGTTAAGAGCTAAGTGCCTCTAGAGCTTGCTCGAAGGTTACCCCTGAACCGATGGCTTGCATTCCAGCCACCTGCCACTATAAATTTGGGCCCGAGCTGGTTTAGTAAAGTTGTGAACTTATTTAAGTTCCAAGAGAAAAGTGGTGGGCAATATACGGCTGAAAGGGAGCTTTGTAGTTTTATAGTAGCCATCTGCAGATGGTCTAGAAAAGTTGGATCAAGTGGGTGGTGTTTGATACCGGAGCAAATCAATACTGCAGCACCACCATGAGCTCCATCATGAGGGTGATTTGCGGGATTTAATAGATGCCCGAATTGTCTAAACGTAGTACGGCTTCAGAAATGGATATCAGAAATTAACATTATGTCAAGTTGGTGGTTACCAATAAATGCTTCAAGCTCTAAAGCTTTCTTGACTACACCATTGGCGTTCCATAAGTCTATGCGAATGTTTATGGACATTTTGTTGTAGTAATTAATACTTGTAGAATTTGCTTTTGCATGTCCATGAGGTCTTTTTGCATGACTATAAGCTGGTCGAATGTATCCATTAGACTTTTCAGTTTATTTCCTAGGACCGTGTCCAAAGTTTGATATGAAATGTCGTTGTTGGCAGTCGTGTCGCCTTGTTGTTGTATTGGTGAATTAGTAGTTTCAACCGGTCTACTTCTCCTGGCTGCATCAACATATGAATGGGTCCTATTCTTGACAGTCGATTGTACTCTTAGAGATGCAAAATTTGCTGTCTGTGTCTGAGCACTATTACGACTTGATTTTTTAAGTACAGGACTTGCTTTTATGGTTACATAATTTAGTTTGTCTTTCTTGAAGAGTTTCTGGTAAATGAGACACCCTCTATAATTAGCAGTGTGTGCTACAGAATAGAAAGCACAAGCTGGAGCTTCATTGACCGGTTTTAAGCAAACTGCTAAGGCATAATCACCTCCGCACTTAATGCATCTGAACTGTTTATGACAGTATGTTTTCGTGTGTCCGTATTTTTGGCATCGATGGCATTGTACAAAATCGTCAAATTTTCGTTGAGGTTTTATTATAACTTTCTGCATGTAAAGGGATTTGATCTAAATTATTATTATCATTTGAATAAAGTTCAGCAAGAAACACGACAAGTTTTCTAGTTGAATTACAGCTGCATCGAGATCACTCCATAGTTTACTGTTCTTTGTGACATAAGGGATTATGATTGGAGGTGGTTTATGTGCTAAAAATTGTTGATCGTCAGTATTATTAGTATCCTCTGTTACTACCTCATCCTCATAACTCAGAATTTGGAAACGGTTCTCATTTATTCGTTTTAATATAGTTGGTTTGACACCTTCATAGGTCTATAGCGTGTTGTCACTAGACACTTTTTAGATTCAGATGGTGTTTTTATTAGTTTACGTGGAATTCCTTTTACAGGGGATAGCTTGCCATGCACTTCTCTTTCGCCGGGGTCATGACCAGCCTGCTTCATGGATTCATCCATATTAATCTGGCAGCAGTGGTCGAATTACCGAACGAGTTATAGTGCTTCATAAGAAAAATATATGCGTAATTAAAGACTTTAATAATAGCTCTCGCAATATGAGTTTAGTTGGGTTAAGCTTAGAGAAGTAAAGTTCTTAGAGCTTAAAGCTTCGCTTAGTATCAGCGCACGTGTTTAATGTTTACTTTTCTTATCACCGACTCTAGCAAGAAAAAAAATTTTGATTTATTATGATTTGATTAATAATCAATATTCTACATTTTTTGTTAATCATCACTGCACAATTACCACTATCACATACAGTGGATTTGTCTATGGATAAATTATTACACAATAATGTCAGCGATAGAACAATTGAACACATTTGACTCAGTCAAAGCACAAATCAGAACTTGCCGAAAATGTTAAAATTTATATGCAAGCCGGTTGACATATTCAACATTGGTTGGTTTTGCTTATTTCGTCTTCAATGGAAAAGTGATTTGGGTAAAATGAACATTCATACCTTAAAGCAACTAAAATGTTGATTTTTTTAAATGCAGTTTAGCGAAGAAAACAATAAACTACAGTTCTTGGTACTTTTTTTCATGTAATAACTGAGATAAGAGAGAATTTAAGCAAATTGCCTGTAAAAAATTAGGCGATTTCAAAACCGTCAAAAGCGGTTTCCAGCACACTGTGAAATGGAATTGGATTGGAATTGTGACGAAAGCGGTTTCCAGCACACACCGGAATATATATAAGGGATATTTCTGCATCATTAACCCAAAAATCGTGTTTTTGAGTTATGAGCGAAGTGTATATAATTAGATTTTAATTTTTTTTTATCACTAATAAAAGAAAATATCTTTAGGTTTTTTAGTATTCAAGTTTTTGTTTAATTTAATTTTTTTTTCATTCATCACTACAATTTTTAAACTTTATTCTAAATTTCACTATTTTTCTTTCAAGTATTTGACTTGGTTTTATTAAAAATATTTTAATTCTTAATTTTCGCTACACCTAACGATTTGAACTTTTTATATTTAGTTTAATTATAATTTTCTTATTTAATTTTCACTAATATTAAGTTTATATTTAATTAATTTTAACTTTTTATATTTAGTTTAATCACCCATTAACGAAAAAGACAAATTGTTCTGTGTTCTCTGCAACAAATATGGCATTTTGGCCTCTTACAAGGGCTGCGAAAAATATAAAGAGCTGCAACAAAAAAACCTTGCTAAAAGGCAAAATTCACGACCAGAAAATAGAGCCATAACTGCGTACACCAAGCCTAATATAAGTTATGCACAATCTGCTAAACAGAATGCTAATTCATCAATAGCCAATAAGTCTATACCACCAACCCAGAGTCAAAATGACACAAATTTTCTGATAGAAGAACTAAAAAATGTAATTCTAGATCTAAAAAACGATTCAGTCAACATAGAGAATGAAATTAAGTTTCAAACGTCCAGAATCGACAAACTATTTTCAATACAAAAACCATAAATGGCTAACCCTAATATTAACTCCAAAAACTTGAAGAAGCTTAAAATAGTTGCAATTAATGTTAATTCAATAATCTCATTAAATAGAAGACAGGATCTACAAATATATTTGGATAAGCATAAACCTGATTTTGTTCTTCTAAGCGAAACCAAGCTAAAAAACAGACATAAAGTAGTGTTTAAAGATTTCGAGCTTATTAGAAAAGACAGAACCGGTCAAACTATGGGAGGTGGAACAGGTATTCTAATTAAAAAAAGGGATAAGGTACAACCCTTGGTCACATACAAAAATAAATCAGTTCAAAACACCAGCGACTTGTATCATAAAAAATCCAATGCATACAAACTCTTGTCTTTTCATAATAGCGTTATATCAGCCGGCAGGACCCAACAACTCAAACTTAAAAATTGAACTCAATGAACTTTTTGAACTTGTACAGCTATAACAATTTAATAACTTCTTTATAATAGCAGGTGATATAAATTGCAAACATTCAGACTGGGGCAACGTCAGTAATAATCCAGCAGGTATGGCACATAAAACTTGGTTACGCGATAGTGAAATAAGAATCAAATGTAAACTCTGCGCGACCTCTAAACCATCATTCCCGAGAAGAAATTCGTTCATTGATTTATATCTTGCCGATAGCAGAATTCAAATTAACAAAGAGAATCAGGCAACCAACTGCATCCCCACTCTAGAGTACGATAATGACCACTATGCATTACTAATTCAAGCCTCAAGAAATACAAACCAACCATTCTAATTCTTTGGAAACAATAGAGACATAAAATTAAACTATAAAAGTACAAATTGGTTTAGATTTAAAAATAAAATTCTAGGCCAAATGCAGAATGAACCATCCATACCAAACAATAGAAACTTCTCAAATTCAGAAATTGATGAACACCTAGATAGAATTAACAAAATAATAACCAAATCAATAGAGAAAACAGTGCCCAAACGCAAAAATACTGATCCACTCGCTCTAGTATCTAACCCAACTATTTGTTTACTACAAAATGAGAAAAGTAAAATTCTTACAATAATCAAAAAGAACAATAGATTAGAATGGGTTTTACCACAGTCGCAAGGAAACTATCTTAAAATAAAACTTAAACTAGTACGGAAGCTTATACAAGAAAACTTCGCAATTGCAATTAACAACAAAATAAAAGCCAACCTGGAAGGTCTAAGCACAAAAAATAAAAACAAGTGAGAAATAGCTCCACAGTACAAAATTTATCTATTGACTTAAGCGTGGTTAAAATTCCAAACGAATAGAAGATTCCACAAATAACTATATAATCAGGAATACCGAAGATATTTTAAATGTAATAGGCACACATCTTGAATCTGTTCACTCTACAAAGGAGAGTGAAACAGATAATAATTTCCATAATTCTGTTAAACACTGCTTCGAAAGGTTCCTATCTTTAAGAGCCTTATTCGAGACATCGCAATCAACCATAACTATATTTTCGGACAATAGTACAGCTAAAAACATTAATGATAAAATTGACGACTATTTCGTAACAAAAAATAAAATAGCATTTTCAAAAAATTAAATAAAATCATCCAAGTGTGAGTTGGACTTACACACGGAGGGTTCCGCACCATCGTACAAGATTTTTTGCTTAAAATATTATATTATGTGTATATTTAACAGCATAAAAATATACTACAAAAAACCAAAATTTGTTAAACAAAAGGTTAAATTAAAGAACAATGCTTCTAAAAATGTGTATTTTTAGTATTTGTCGTTCTACACACTTTGTTAAAATTTCAACTCTCTACCTATTAAATAAATGCCAAACCATATTGTTTCGACCCCCAGTAAATAAATGTTACTACAATATTAGGGAAAACTGGAAAAAATTTCAAATAATGTCTGAAACTTCTAACGAACATCTGCACATTACAAGCTCAGCCAAGTATCTAGGAGTCCATCTGATAGATTTTTATACTTCAATAAGCATATAAATGAACAGCTAATTAAGGCAAGAAATAAATTTTTTGCAATCAAAAACTATTTTATAGTCGCTACATAAATAAACATGTCAAGATAGTAATGTACCAATCCCTCATTAGACCTATAATAACTTATGCTTGTAATGTCTGGTTCAATATATCACCTTCTTACATGGAGCAGATAAGAAAATTTGAAAGAATGTGCTTAAGAGCATGTACAACTCTCCACAGATCTAGTGATAGCAACTACACTAAATTTATTTCGAACCAAAAACTTTATGATGTAGCCAATATACAGAGAATCGATTACTTCATAATTAAGCTAATAAGCCAACATATAATTACCTGCTTGGACTGCCCAGAAAATAATTTAATTATGGGACCATATTATGAAAGCGAGGAATACATAAATGAAACCTTTCTACTAACAGGCTTCGTTCACCCAGAAGCTTTCTTGCTTTTGGATAAAAGAGGTTCAATGCAAAGCCCAAGTATACCGATGTTTTACCACCTCCACAGACGGGTCAATATCAAAGCTGTAGATTTAAACCAAATGCAACAACAAATCTGGAGATTTGACAAAAGCATACCGTTTAAGGATTCAAAAATTGATAACAGTCGATTCTGGTGGCCGTTTGAATAGCTGTATTCTCATTCCCACTCCCTCTCAGTTCTACCACACCCTTTTATAATATTTTTATCTTATATAACTAGTAATGTAATGTTTTTGCTTAATTTTTCGTTACAATCAATATTCGTACATATATAGAGGTATATATCATGTTCATAAGTTATAAAAGTACATATTAAGTAGCTCCAAAAAGAGAATAAGTTATGATAATACAAATTTCACTAGAGTGTTCGTGCTAGAAACAGTGTGCAAGTCTTTATGTAGTATATTTTGTTTATTTAATTGTTATAATTATATGAAAAATATGAAATAAGAGGCTTAAAAAAAAAAAAATTGTTTAATTATAACTTTTTAATTTAATTTTCATTAACATTAAGTGTTTAAATTTTAGTTTTAGTATAGGTATTAATTTTCCGATAGTTTTTACAATTTTAGCTTTTTTATATTTATATGTATATATAGTATATAGGTTTATAAGTGTTTTTGATTTGATTTAGGTTCTCAGGTTTAAATAAACGCGACTGGCTGATAAGGCTTTTTGAGTGCTATTAATATTATGCGCTTCTTTTAGTTTAATAGATACCTAGAGTAGAGGTTTCTTGATCCCCGTTATTTCCTTATTCATTTTGTTTCCCTTTTCTTAATCTCCATTACTTCCTTATTAATGTTGTTTCTCTTATATTGATCCCCGCTACTTCCTTACTGATTTTTATTTTGCTTTACCGTTTATACCTATTTCTTATTCTTAACACGGTTCTTTATATTGTTAGGTATGAATGTTCTGTGAACATTCTTAGTGTGTCCTCATGCTATTTTTCTGTAACTTGGGTATCATGTTTAAGAGGTTTTACCCACCTATTCTCAAAGCGATAACAAAAAAATTGTTTGTTAACGCCTAATATAAAAACAACTGGCTGTTAATAGTAACAATTTGTCATGTTTTGCTGAGGAGGTGTTAGTTTGCTTGTGAAAAAAAATGTTAATTTGTGTGCACTGTTATCGCTCTGTAAAATGGATAATCTTTCCATTTGTTAATTTCTCGCGGAAATTTTGGAATATAATGAAAACTATGCAAAATGGAAATATGTTAAAATCATTGCGTGATCATAGTGATCCGTTTTCAATACAGGACAATATTTTTGAGAAAAATTATCGATTATCAAAAATATTGTGACATCAATTGCATACATTCGCAAATACATATAAGATAAAATCAGGCTTGTCAACTTGGGGGAAAAAATCAAATTTAGAAAAAAAAATTTAAATAGTCAGAATTACTCGGAGAACCCCTAAAAAACACCTGTTTTCATTTTTGTACAAGTTTTTTTTTTATAAAATATTTCATATTTCCAACATAGTTTCATTTTTTTGTAAGTTGGCAAAACTGCATAAACTGAAGTTTACAGACTGGTAACATACACTTTACAGACTGATGTTAAAAACAGCTTTTTTAACAGCGCAGCTTTCAACTTGTGCGAGAATCGGAAAGATGACAAAAGCTTTCCTTGTTTGAGGTGTCAACGCAAAACCAACGAGAATAGGTCGGTTAGATTAAACATTCCTAATTGTTTTTGTTATCATTCCTCTTAACTGTCTTCTATATTTTCTATATAGTGCTATATAAGAATAAGAGAAAAAAAATATTATGAATCTTTTAACTTGATGTTTTTGATTTTTACATCAGCAGACTTACTAAAAAACAATGATTCTCGATTAGTTTTAATGAGTTTAATAAATGAGTTATAACCCATTTTCCTGTGGAATATATTTACTTTTATTTATTTTCTTTTTCTTTTAAATTTACATCTATGATGAATGACTTTAATTGCTTTATTCTCTACTTCATAATGCTTATCATCAACTTGTTTTATATTGTGTGTCACTCTGAAATGATTCTGTAACTGCAGTTTGCTTATTGGGGCTTCTCTATACCCTACATCTATCTCATGTTCTTCGCATTCTTTGTTTATTTTATTTATTTGCTTTCTATATTTAGTTTAATTATAATTTTCTTATTTAATTTTCACTAATATTAAGTTTATATGTAATTAATTTTAACTTTTTATATTTAGTTTAATCACCCATTAACGAAAAAGACAAATTGTTCTGTGTTCTCTGCAACAAATATGGCATTTTGGCCTCTTACAAGGGCTGCGAAAAATATAAAGAGCTGCAACAAAAAATCCTAGCTAAAAGGCAAGGCTTTTCCTTGTTTGCTTGTACATTCAGGCGTGGCGAACCCGAATAAACAAAAATATCTGCCGGTGTACATCCTGTTGTACTGTATATCATTTTATGATCGTTTGTGTATAATATTGTTCCCACGGCCGTTGTTTTATTCTCTATATTTTTGATAGTATTTACAATGCGAAACTTTTCTTTAAGTGTGTTATGCAGTCTTTCAATATCTACGATTCTAGTTTTACTGGCTGTTAATATTAATTCCACGTTTTCTTTCTGTAACCAATTACGAAAACCAATATTAACAAAAGCTGAGTCTTTATCTGCTTTAATTGTTTGGGGTTTACCGATGTCATTAAAAATTTTAGTTAGGACTCGTTTAGATTCTAACCAATCTCTGCTTTGAACTTCTATGATAGATGCGAATTTTGACTAAAGATCTATGCATGACAAAATAGTTTTATTTTGTATTAAATAGAAATCTATTAAATTTTCTAGTGGGAGGTTCACATTTCTATGGTCGACTTTGCTCATTTGTTTCATCTCTGAATATGTTTCTATATTAGTTAGTATAGACGACGTTATCATAGTTTTTACTTTGGTATTCGTATTCATAATTTGCATATATGCGTGCTGAAAATTAGAAAATCTTCATCGTGGTCGATAAACAATTACACTAGTTTTTGTACAAAAATGACTCATAATGTATTCTCTTGCCATTTCATCAGTTATTTCGACATACTCAATAATAATTTTCATTTTATGAAATTGCGATACTTCAGTAACATGTTCTCTGTTACTTATAATAAAATTTGTTAGGATTTTATTTGCATATTAAAATAGTTCAATGACCTTTCCGTTATTTTAATACATTTATGATTGTCTTCCTTAGCGCTACGTTTTGTGGCTCTTGTTGAGTCTGAATCGTTTGTTTCGCTTTGTTCTTCATTACTGATTGCTAAATTTTCCTCAAATTTTACTCGGGATAATGCATCATGATTTTCGTTCCCTTGAATATATTTTGTATTAAAATTATATTCACTGAATTTAATTTTCCACCTTTGTAACTTCATGCTCGGTTCCTTTATACTAGCAAGCCATACTAATGGTTTATGATCGCTTACAATTTCAAATCTCCTTCCAAACAAATACGGTCTAAAATACTTAGTAGCCCATACAATAGCTAATAGTTCTTTTTCAATAGTACTATAATTTTCCTCATGAGTATTCAGTGTCCTACTAGCGAAACATATAGGTTTTCCTTCCTGTGATAATACAGTCCCCAGTGCAACATTACTAACATCTGTTGTTACCTTGAATTGTTTTCAAACTTGGGGTATGAAAATATTGGGTCATTCATAATACATTTGATCTTCTACTCACTTCCCTGACTGCAAAGATGTGGCAACTGCTTCTATGGTATCCGCGCGGTTCGCAGGATCTAGATCCGATCTTTACAGATCATAAGATTTTGCATTCCATTATTACTTTCTCACCCTATAAATCGCCTGGCATGGACGGGGTTCTCCTGATAATGCTGCAGAAGCTTCAGGACAAGGTAGTCCCTTGGCCAAGAAGGATTTTTAGAACATGTATTCTCCTTAACCACATACCATTTAGCTGGAGAAGACTTAAGGTGGTCTTCATTCCTAAGGCAGGTAAGATTGGTCATGAATCCTCAAAAGATTTTAGGCCAATCAGCCTAACATCGTTCCTCTTGAAGACGATGGAAAGGATATTGGAGCTCCATCTTCGATCCATTATTGATAAATTTCCCATCTCGACTTGCCAACACGCATACCTCAAGGGTAGATCTACAGAAACGGCTCTACATGAGGTTGTCCGCACGGCAGAGGGGACGATTTACTATAAACAATACTCTCTCGCAGCATTCTTAGATAAAGAGGGTGCTTTCAATAACGTTAGTACACGTGCTATCCAGGATTCTCTTGTTTCTATAGTAGAGAAAGACATTGTAGAATGGATAGTAAATATGCTGAAAACTAGAATAGTAAGGTCAGAGCTAGATAACTCGACTCTTACGAGATATGTCAGTAGAGGGACACCACAGGGCGGGGTAATCTTTTATCTGTTGTGGCTCTTAGTCATAGATAACATTCTAAATGTATTAGCGAGGACGGGGGTAAGAGTAGTCACGTATGCAGACGACGTTGTGATCACGGTATCAGGACTGTTTCCTAGCGTGATAAGCAACATCATGCAAGGAGCTCTGGGAAAACTGTT
The DNA here is from genome assembly GCA_035041805.1 of Amiota mariae. Lineage (NCBI taxonomy): Eukaryota > Metazoa > Arthropoda > Insecta > Diptera > Drosophilidae > Amiota > Amiota mariae. Next base: position 17,211 of record JAWNKV010000318.1, read on the forward strand.
AAAGTGGGCCACAAGATGTGGACTAAACGTTAACACGAGCAAGACGGAACTGATACTTTTCACAACGAAGACGAAAATACCGACTTTCCGCCTTCCCACTCTGAATGGACAACAGCTTCCTATCTCGGATAAGGCCAAATACTTAGGAGTTTTGCTGGAAGCAAAACTCAATTAGAAATCCAATATAGAGTTACGGGCAAAGAAAGCATGTGTGGCCTTTTACTCTTGCAAAAGGTTATTTGGCAAGAGATGGGGTTCGCTAATATAACAGCATGGATGTATACTGCAATTGTACGTCCGATATTAACATACGGTGCAATTGTTTGGTGGCCAGATCTATGGAAGGGCTACATTGTGCACAAACTAAGCGGTGTGCAAAAGACGGCCTGTGTAGGAATCACAAGAGCCATGCGCACGTGTCCCACGGCAGCACTGAACGTACTGCTACGTCTTCTTCCCATTGACTTCCATATTACAAACATTGTTTGAAATAGCGCGGTAAGGCTTAAAGAGACTGGTTGCTAGTCATAACGACCGTAAGGACACACTAAGGTTCTAGGATCGGTCCAAAACCCTATTTTCAAGGCAGAGGTTCTGGCCATTAGGGAGGCATGCCGGCTGACGATGAATAATGTACCGGAAGGTCGTAAGATAGCTTTTTTCGTTGACAGTCAGGCAGCACTCAAAGCATTGCAATCCACCGTTTTAAAGTCCAAGCACGTGGGGAATGCAGGATGGCGATAAGCGAGCTAAGTCGTAGAGCGGATATCACTATCTTATGGGTTCCCGGCCATAGGAACATTGAGGGAAATGAGAAGGCTGACGAACTAGCTCGCTTTGGTGCATCTCTTGATTCATTGCTGGCGGAACAAGTTCCGATTCTACTGGCGGTTGTCAAGCGCGTGCTACCTGGCCTAGGTAAAACGAAAATAGGTGTTTCAGACTAATCAACAGAAGACGTATAGATACCGCAAGGCTCACAGCGGTTCTTACTGGTCATTGGTGTGTTGGAATGTACGCGGTGAGACTAGGTATCGCACACAGGAGTCATTGTAGGAGTTGTGGCGACGTGGAGGAAAACGAATCACTCACACACTTTCTATGTAAATGTCCAGCACTGGCGAGAGCTAGGAACAAGTTCCTGGGCGGTTACTTTTTCGAAAACCTCATGGACTGTTCGGTCACATGTCCGGGTAACCTTCTGAAATACCTAAACTCCACGGGATGAGTTTAGTTATACTGATTGTGTTCGGCGAGGAAGTGGTATCAACACGGCACTAATTGCGGCTTGTTAGTGGATTATACAAGTCAGCCACAGTAACCAACCAACCAACCGATGCTATATGTTCTTCTAATGATGTAGAATATACTATAATATCATCAAGATAAATTAAACAATGGTTTCCTAACAAATTCTTTAGTACATGTTTCATACACCTTTGAAAAGTTGATGGTGCATTTTTTAAACCGAAGGGCATACGGGTATACTCGTAATGGCCAGTCTTGGTTGAAAATGCTGTCTTTCTAATGCATTGAGGATCCATTTCAATTTGACGAAATCCCTTATAAGGTTTTCTGTATACCGGGTTCTCATGAACTGTCCGAATACTATGCCTGATTTCATTTGTAAATGATAATTGTTTACCTTCGTGATACTGTATGCCAGGAATTCATATAATAATTTCCTTTACCTTTTTTCTTCCTGGTTGAGGTGTTCCAATCGATATTCATTTTTTTACTCCATGCCATTTTCTAAGGCATCATTGAATTCCTTCTTAATCCTTTCTTTTATTTTTTTAAGCAGTGCGTTTTCTCAGAATTATCTGGAATGGGGTATTCATTTGCAGGTCATCCATTGGATTCTGATACACAAAGTTGTACCCGCTTATAGTAGTTGTACCTTTTTTTATAATCGATTAAAGGTCTATTAGTAATTGCCTGCCTAGCAACATATCGTAATTATTTGAAAATTCAGGTAGAAAAAATATTTGGGCTATTGGAAATAATTTATTGGGTGCTACTTCTATATGTTTGTTTATATTTATTTTTACCGTTCATTGCATGTACTGTTATAGATTTCATTTTTTCTAGTAATTTAAATAATTTTGAATTTATTAAATTTATACTTGACCCAGTGTCTATCAAGCACCTATATTTTTGATCATCAAATATTATTATTACGTATTGTTTTGATTCGAGGCTGCTACTTGAAAATTTTCAGTGGAATCCATGCGTTGATGACCATTGTCACTCTCCCTTTGCATCTTTACTGTTCAGTTTAGTTGCTTCATATTTCCCCCACTTTGGTTATGATTATTAGAGTATTGACTTTGCCCCTGTTGTAATACATTTCTAAACTCACCATAAGATTGTTGATTATTATTTCCTTGATCAGAATAATGAGGATTCTGGTTATTATAATTTTGACCTTGAAACCTATTCTGATTGAACCTATCATTTCCTTGGTTTCTACGATAATTGTTCTGTTGATTGTACGGCCCCTGATAAATTAGATTAGTGGGCATAAAAGGGGTTAAAAAATGGTACCGAAAGGTTTTGTGTGGGATGTGTATTGTTTTTAGCATTATAATTATTTTTACTCCTATTATTATTACTACTGTTATTGTAAGTATTCTTACTATTGCCAATATTAGTATAATTGTTTTCCTCAAAAAGGTTTTCTTTTTGGGCTGCTTGCTTTAATTTGGTTACAGTGGTAATATCATACTTTGCTAATATCATAAATAGTCGACCTGGTAATTTCCTTTGAATTTGTGTTTGAAATGTGTATTATTCATAGCAGTTTTGTAAACTAACTAATTATTAGGATCTCCTTCTAATTCTATCCCTTCTGGGAATTTTTAGTTTTATTCAAGCCCTCTGTGCTTAAAACTGTTACCTAGAAGGAAGATTATTTGTTTCTCTTATTATTATTTATCGTGGTTTGTCTATATTTGGATTTCCATGTTGGTAGTATAAGTGAGAATATTATGTGTTACTATACTGTACAGTTGAGTAATGCTTGTGCAACTGATTACCAAACCAGGAACTGTTTGGAGTTCAATTTGGAAGTACCTAAGAGTACGAAGTCTGACCAGACGCTAGTTCTGGTACCACGGGTAGTCAGGAGCCCACGGAGTTATTCCGTCCTGACTAGTTGGTACGGCCCCTTATAGGAGTCGTGGTGGTTGTGGTTATTACCCAGATGCAGGTAGAATTCTAACTCGGCGTGGAGTTGCGTAATACAACCGGGTGCTGTGACCCATAGAGCAGTGGAGGCTTTAGATAGGCCTCAACTCCAGATCAAATAGTGATTCATATGACCAAATAAGTATGTCTCGAATTTGGTACCTGCCGATTTTATCCAAAGGGACTGTAAAAAATATAACAAGATTTGTCCGCGAGACCCAAGATAAAGGTATGCTTCACGTGTTCGTTTATTAGTTCTTCTTTTATACATATATGCAAGTATGAGTAAGATATCGGTACGTAAGGAATGAAACACGAGGAACAAATGAAATAGTTTATAGTAATATTTTTCTACTAAGTTTTTACATCCCCGGCCCAGCCAGAATTAGACTGAATTTCCAGGGGATACACCAGTTGAATGGGTCTTCTAAAAATTTGGTTTTTCATTCGGATGTCGCTGGCTCTGGTGAGACCATTTCGGCCAGTATATGTTCCAATGACCACTGCCGAAGCTGGCACAGTAATCTAAGCTGATTATCGTCATGTACTAGGACTACATCACCTTTAGTTTTTTATTTATTTATTTATTCAAAAACACGAGTTGCTATACCATGAGCCATCAAACTGACTGACTGGTTTCCCTTCTAATCGGAACTCCTCGCTAAATTTTTTTTTACTTTAAATGTTTCATTAGAAGGACCTATGAAGGAAACGTCACCACTAGCGGTATGAGGCATCCGGCGGTTTTATATTGTGCACCCCTAACACAAAACAACAAATCAATTACTCAACGTGCTAATGAGACTTTATTTTGCTAAAATATTCGATCACATTATCAAAATTAAATTTCCTTGGCTCATTGTGGATCTGTTCAGTTGCATTTTCTTTATTTGCTTTATTCAGTTATTTCATAGGAAATTACAACATACTTATACTATATCTAAGGACCCCGTAGCAGCGTAAACGATAACACTCCCACTTTTCAGTAGTCAGTATTGTGTTGTCGATAGTTGATCGTCAAAGTAGTAATGTCTTCATCAAAGTCGTGATTTACAAGAAAGTCGTAATTGTTGTTTTCTTAAGATACAAAAGTTGCTATTATCAAACATTTTTATCATTAAGCATTTGTCATTAAGCTTTGTTCAAACTTCATAATCTAATAAACTAATATTGCAATAATAAACTAATATTAGATTTGGGGGATCAACTTGGTCAATGCAAAAAGAAAGAAAAAAACAAAAATATAGAAATAAAAGCTAAACTAAGCGTTAATGAGTGCAAAAAATACATATGGTACGCGTGCAAAAACTAAGCAGCATAGTGAACAAAAAAGTTAAAGCAGAGAGACAATATATTACGCCTCGCCCGGTGAAAAGAAATATTAAAATGAGAGAAGAAAAGGATGTGCATGAATAACAACAAGTAGAATTAGAAAAACGCAGGAAAGAAGCAGAACAAGAAAACATATCTGTTTCAAATCTGAAGATGACAGTGGAGCAAAACGTACAAAAAACTGATCAAAATGGTCAGACTTTACAATAGTTGATGCAGTTTCTAACGCTTAAAATTCAAAGTGACGAATAGCGGCAAACCGAACAAAGAATACCTGCCAAAAATCTTTCAAAAGTTGCATCGGACTTTAACGGAAAAAGTGTGCCGGTGGACCGGTGGCTGGTGAATTTCGAGCAAAATACTGAGGCATATGGTCTAACCGAGAAACAGGAGTATGTTCAGGACTGTGGGCAAATGACGAAAACAGCACAGCTATACCACAGAGTTAGTGGTCGTGAGCACATATGAAGAGCTTAAGGAAGCGTTAGTACATAAGAAACTTGGCGAAAGAGGGAAAAGAACAGACGAAATATTTCATGAGTACGTATTGCAGATGAAGAAAATTGCTACGCTTGGAAGTATTGACGATTGTTGAGTTATACATTATGTTGTTGATGGGCTAAGTATGTTATGTACACCTGGAAATCGAATCGCGAATTGAATTTATTTATTCAAAAATATATGACAACTTACTGTCAACAAAATATACAAGTTTTCAATAATACAATAAGGAATATCTCAATAAAACTTAAAACTAAAAAATTAAATTATAAAATACATATATCCGTCTCTAACCCGGTGGGGGAATTTGATTTGCTTAGTAGCTAGCAATGCCCCTACTCATAGCCATATGCGGTCAGAGACAGACATCCAAAATTGTAACGGCCAGGTTCAATCACCGTGGATGGAGAAGTGTAGGTGATCCAGAACCAGAGCATTGATAGCGTTTGGAGAAATCTCAGAAGAAAGAATGTGATATAGTTTATTATAATTTAAACACAATACACGAAATGGATCATGTGAGGCAAAATTAGTTGTGCACATACTAAGAGCAAGAGGGACGAAATTTCTAGTGGTACGACTTGGGACACAGAAACTAAGTTGACTCAAAAGCAACTTTGAATCAACAATACCAGTAATAAGTTTGTGAAGAAAGCTTATACCTAGAGTAATTCGGCGATTACTTAACGAAGAAAGATCAATAAGAAGAAACCTGCTGGATTTTGAAGGCAAACGAACACTGGGGTTCCAATTTAAGCCACGAAGTGCAAAAAGAAAGAATTGCTTCCGTACTGAATCAATACGGTCTTCATGTATTCTGTATTGAGGGCTTCAGACGCACAAACAGTATTCGAGTACTGGGCGGACAAGAGAGATGAAAAGAAGCTTGGTAGTGAAGGGATCATTAAATTCTTTAGACCATCTTTTAATAAATCCAAAAATACTTTTAGCTTTATTAATAGTTGAAGAAATGTTATGGTTAAAGGTCAGTTTAGGCCAAAAGTGACTCCTAGGTCACTGAAGGTGAAGATACGCGCCAATGGGTCGTTGTCGATCGTGTAAGAAAATAACTGAGGCTCCCGGCGATAAAAAGTCATAAACTTACATTTTGCGCAGTTTAGCTCTAGAAGATTGCATAAACAACAAGGATGCAGTGAAGTTAGATCCTCTTGCAATCTGACTTGCGAAAAGATATTATTAAATGAAAGGGAAAGTTTGACATCATCAGCATACATCAAAACACGAGAGTAATTCATGGAAAGAGGCAGATCATTTATAGAAAGGATAAACATTAATGGGCCAAGATAGCTACCCTGAGGAACGCCAGAAATCACATCCACTGCGCAGGAAAGAGTGTATTTAAATAACACTCGCTGAATTCTATTTCTTAAATATGAAGAAATCCAACAAAGAAGATCTTGTGGGAAACTTAAAAGATCCAGTTTAAATAAAAGCAGATCATGATTAATGGAATCAAATGCCTTGCTGAAGTCAGTATAAATGACATCATTTTGACATTTTTCGTTGAAACAAAGGTTCACCAAAGATGTAAATTCAAGCAAGTTAGTAGTTGGTGATCTATTCTTCATAAAATTATGTTGACACGGAGGAATAATAGAGTCTACAACGTGAGAGGTATGTTATTTAGTGAAAGGAAATTAGTCCGGACTACACAAATGTTAGCAAAAGCAATAGAAGAACTAGTTCTCTTAAATCTTTTATATAACCTCGACTTAATGTTCTTCAAGTTAGAAAGTCTTCTAGTAAACCAAGGTGGTTTATAAGATACTATCGAATCAACTATAGGGGACATTGGCAACGAAAATATTGTGTATCGTTGCATTAAAAAAATGTTGGTTGATAAGTATCCTAAGGAAGACATAATGATTGGGATCTAGACACAGAAACACCAACGAAATCGTTACTAAACACTAGATCAAGTGATCTATTCAAAAAATTGACTACAGAGTTCATTTGAAACAAAGAGTGGTCAAACATGCTGCTCAAGAAATCATAATGTGCTGGAGAAAATAGATAATTCTATGTACTGGAAAAGGACCATGAAATCAATGGAAGATTAAAATCGCCTAGCACGATAAAACAGTCATGGTCTCGAAGAATGTTGTTAACTGAATTAATAGCACTGCCATGACTCAAACAAATTTCCAAAATGGAATTAGGCGGAATATAAGAACATGATATAAAGATAGATTCATATGGCAAAAAAATATCTTCACACAAATTGAGATTATTTGTTGTTTGATTATGTTAGCTGGAAAGTTCAGATCTACTAATTCCGATCGTAAGTGTGATACAATAGCGATGAGTACACCACCACCACGGTGATTACGGCGATCTGTTCTATATGTAATGAAATTTGAATAGAAAATTTCATTTCTAAAAATATCAGAGTTGAGCCATGTCTCTGAAAACGCTATAACATCAGCTTCAAAGGAGAAACTATCCTTATACAAAACGATAAGTTTTGAAAGAAGGCCTCTAACATTCTGATAGTGAAAAATTTTCAGAAGAGGAAATTAGTTTTTTGAAATTGTATTCGATGGTGAAGAAGAACTAGTAGAGGCCAGACTATCAGTCGGATGAAGCTGTTTACTCCGAGGTTTAAATACATAAACGACGGCGTGCTCAGGCCAACATTTTGCATCACAAACAATATTAAAAATGTTGTCGGGGACACTTAATTTAAAGGACGCAATATCACGCGGGTTAGAAAAATTAAATTTCTGAACAGTCACATTTACCTCTAACTTGGCTTCTATATTTATTTATTTATTTGAAATGGCATTGACAAAGTAACTGTCAGCTTAAAAAACAAAAATAAATGTAACAATTTACACTTAAAAGTAAGACAAAAGGATAAATTGTAGTGAACTTAAACTAAAATAAATTAATTACAAAAAAAAAAAAAGAAAAGAGAAACAAACAATAAATAGGAAAAAAAACATGAAAATAAATAAATAAGGATAAAATGAAATACCAGCCTCTGACCCGATGGGGGAAATTTATTTGCAAATAGTAGCGAGCTATGCCCCTACTCACAGCTATGTTTGGTCAGAGACATATGAATTAATAAACTACAATAATACAGATGGTAAAGGTGACCCAAATCAGCGACATCCAGTTCATCCAGCCTGCAGTGTGTCAGGAGTCCCGTATGCATCGAATGACGATGGTATTAATCGATGATGGCGATATCTCGGGTGAGAGAACGTGATAGAATTTGTTATATGACGTGCATAAAACTCGGAAAGGATCATGTAGGGTATAGTTAGAAGTGCATCTATTCAATGCTAAAGGCACAAAATTTCTGGTAGGACGACTAGGGACACAAAGGTTTAACTGATTCAATAGCTCAGGAGAATCAATTTCCCCAACTATGAGCTTATGAAGAAAACTATTCCCAAGAGCTATCCTACGATGCACCAAAGATAGAAGACTGATAAGAAGGAGCCTATCAGAGTAAGATGGCAAACGCGAATTAGGATTCCAGTTTAGGCCACGAATGGCAAACAGGAGGAATTGTTTCTGTACAGACTCAATTCGAACTTGATTATTTATATATTGTGGTGACCAAATGCAAGAGCAATACTCAAGGAGTGGACGCTCAAGAGATATAAAAAGAGTCTTTGTGGTATAAGGGTCATTATATTCAATAGACCATCGTTTAATGAAACCAAAAACACTCTTCGCTTTATTTACAATAGAAGAGATATGTTAGTTAAAACACAGCTTGGGATCAAACTGGACACCAAGGTCATTAAAAGTAGAGACTCGCTCGAGTTGGACGTATTCAATCGTGTATGTAAACAAATGAGGTTTACACCGATGATACGTAATACAACCGGGTGCTGTGACCCATAGAGCAGTGGAGGCTTTAGATAGGCCTCAACTCCAGATCAAATAGTGATTCATATGACCAAATAAGTATGTCTCGAATTTGGTACCTGCCGATTTTATCCAAAGGGACTGTAAAAAATATAACAAGATTTGTCCGCGAGACCCAAGATAAAGGTATGCTTCACGTGTTCGTTTATTAGTTCTTCTTTTATACATATATGCAAGTATGAGTAAGATATCGGTACGTAAGGAATGAAACACGAGGAACAAATGAAATAGTTCATAGTAATATTTTTCTACTAAGTTTTTACATCCCCGGCCCAGCCAGAATTAGACTGAATTTCCAGGGGATACACCAGTTGAATGGGTCTTCTAAAAATTTGGTTTTTCATTCGGATGTCGCTGGCTCTGGTGAGACCATTTCGGCCAGTATATGTTCCAATGACCACTGCCGAAGCTGGCACAGTAATCTAAGCTGATTATCGTCATGTACTAGGACTACATCACCTTTAGTTTTTTATTTATTTATTTATTCAAAAACACGAGTTGCTATACCATGAGCCATCAAACTGACTGACTGGTTTCCCTTCTAATCGGAACTCCTCGCTAAATTTTTTTTTACTTTAAATGTTTCATTAGAAGGACCTATGAAGGAAACGTCACCACTAGCGGTATGAGGCATCCGGCGGTTTTATATTGTGCACCCCTAACACAAAACAACAAATCAATTACTCAACGTGCTAATGAGACTTTATTTTGCTAAAATATTCGATCACATTATCAAAATTAAATTTCCTTGGCTCATTGTGGATCTGTTCAGTTGCATTTTCTTTATTTGCTTTATTCAGTTATTTCATAGGAAATTACAACATACTTATACTATATCTAAGGACCCCGTAGCAGCGTAAACGATAACACTCCCACTTTTCAGTAGTCAGTATTGTGTTGTCGATAGTTGATCGTCAAAGTAGTAATGTCTTCATCAAAGTCGTGATTTACAAGAAAGTCGTAATTGTTGTTTTCTTAAGATACAAAAGTTGCTATTATCAAACATTTTTATCATTAAGCATTTGTCATTAAGCTTTGTTCAAACTTCATAATCTAATAAACTAATATTGCAATAATAAACTAATATTAGATTTGGGGGATCAACTTGGTCAATGCAAAAAGAAAGAAAAAAACAAAAATATAGAAATATAAGCTAAACTAAGCGTTAATGAGTGCAAAAAATACATATGGTACGCGTGCAAAAACTAAGCAGCATAGTGAACAAAAAAGTTAAAGCAGAGAGACAATATATTACGCCTCGCCCGGTGAAAAGAAATATTAAAATGAGAGAAGAAAAGGATGTGCATGAATAACAACAAGTAGAATTAGAAAAACGCAGGAAAGAAGCAGAACAAGAAAACATATCTGTTTCAAATCTGAAGATGACAGTGGAGCAAAACGTACAAAAAACTGATCAAAATGGTCAGACTTTACAATAGTTGATGCAGTTTCTAACGCTTAAAATTCAAAGTGACGAATAGCGGCAAACCGAACAAAGAATACCTGCCAAAAATCTTTCAAAAGTTGCATCGGACTTTATCGGAAAAAGTGTGCCGGTGGACCGGTGGCTGGTGAATTTCGAGCAAAATACTGAGGCATATGGTCTAACCGAGAAACAGGAGTATGTTCAGGACTGTGGGCAAATGACGAAAACAGCACAGCTATACCACAGAGTTAGTGGTCGTGAGCACATATGAAGAGCTTAAGGAAGCGTTAGTACATAAGAAACTTGGCGAAAGAGGGAAAAGAACAGACGAAATATTTCATGAGTACGTATTGCAGATGAAGAAAATTGCTACGCTTGGAAGTATTGACGATTGTTGAGTTATACATTATGTTGTTGATGGGCTAAGTATGTTATGTACACCTGGAAATCGAATCGCGAATTGAATTTATTTATTCAAAAATATATGACAACTTACTGTCAACAAAATATACAAGTTTTCAATAATACAATAAGGAATATCTCAATAAAACTTAAAACTAAAAAATTAAATTATAAAATACATATATCCGTCTCTAACCCGGTGGGGGAATTTGATTTGCTTAGTAGCTAGCAATGCCCCTACTCATAGCCATATGCGGTCAGAGACAGACATCCAAAATTGTAACGGCCAGGTTCAATCACCGTGGATGGAGAAGTGTAGGTGATCCAGAACCAGAGCATTGATAGCGTTTGGAGAAATCTCAGAAGAAAGAATGTGATATAGTTTATTATAATTTAAACACAATACACGAAATGGATCATGTGAGGCAAAATTAGTTGTGCACATACTAAGAGCAAGAGGGACGAAATTTCTAGTGGTACGACTTGGGACACAGAAACTAAGTTGACTCAAAAGCAACTTTGAATCAACAATACCAGTAATAAGTTTGTGAAGAAAGCTTATACCTAGAGTAATTCGGCGATTACTTAACGAAGAAAGATCAATAAGAAGAAACCTGCTGGATTTTGAAGGCAAACGAACACTGGGGTTCCAATTTAAGCCACGAAGTGCAAAAAGAAAGAATTGCTTCCGTACTGAATCAATACGGTCTTCATGTATTCTGTATTGAGGGCTTCAGACGCACAAACAGTATTCGAGTACTGGGCGGACAAGAGAGATGAAAAGAAGCTTGGTAGTGAAGGGATCATTAAATTCTTTAGACCATCTTTTAATAAATCCAAAAATACTTTTAGCTTTATTAATAGTTGAAGAAATGTTATGGTTAAAGGTCAGTTTAGGCCAAAAGTGACTCCTAGGTCACTGAAGGTGAAGATACGCGCCAATGGGTCGTTGTCGATCGTGTAAGAAAATAACTGAGGCTCCCGGCGATAAAAAGTCATAAGCTTACATTTTGCGCAGTTTAGCTCTAGAAGATTGCATAAACAACAAGGATGCAGTGAAGTTAGATCCTCTTGCAATCTGACTTGCGAAAAGATATTATTAAATGAAAGGGAAAGTTTGACATCATCAGCATACATCAAAACACGAGAGTAATTCATGGAAAGAGGCAGATCATTTATAGAAAGGATAAACATTAATGGGCCAAGATAGCTACCCTGAGGAACGCCAGAAATCACATCCACTGCGCAGGAAAGAGTGTATTTAAATAACACTCGCTGAATTCTATTTCTTAAATATGAAGAAATCCAACAAAGAAGATCTTGTGGGAAACTTAAAAGATCCAGTTTAAATAAAAGCAGATCATGATTAATGGAATCAAATGCCTTGCTGAAGTCAGTATAAATGACATCATTTTGACATTTTTCGTTGAAACAAAGGTTCACCAAAGATGTAAATTCAAGCAAGTTAGTAGTTGGTGATCTATTCTTCATAAAATTATGTTGACACGGAGGAATAATAGAGTCTACAACGTGAGAGGTATGTTATTTAGTGAAAGGAAATTAGTCCGGACTACACAAATGTTAGCAAAAGCAATAGAAGAACCAGTTCTCTTAAATCTTTTATATAACCTCGACTTAATGTTCTTCAAGTTAGAAAGTCTTCTAGTAAACCAAGGTGGTTTATAAGATACTATCGAATCAACTATAGGGGACATTGGCAACGAAAATATTGTGTATCGTTGCATTAAAAAAATGTTGGTTGATAAGTATCCTAAGGAAGACATAATGATTGGGATCTAGACACAGAAACACCAACGAAATCGTTACTAAACACTAGATCAAGTGATCTATTCAAAAAATTGACTACAGAGTTCATTTGAAACAAAGAGTGGTCAAACATGCTGCTCAAGAAATCAAAATGTGCTGGAGAAAATAGATAATTCTATGTACTGGAAAAGGACCATGAAATCAATGGAAGATTAAAATCGCCTAGCACGATAAAACAGTCATGGTCTCGAAGAATGTTGTTAACTGAATTAATAGCACTGCCATGACTTAAACAAATTTCCAAAATGGAATTAGGCGGAATATAAGAACATGATATAAAGATAGATTCATATGGCAAAAAAATATCTTCACACAAATTGAGATTATTTGTTGTTTGATTATGTTAGCTGGAAAGTTCAGATCTACTAATTCCGATCGTAAGTGTGATACAATAGCGATGAGTACACCACCACCACGGTGATTACGGCGATCTGTTCTATATGTAATGAAATTTGAATAGAAAATTTCATTTCTAAAAATATCAGAGTTGAGCCATGTCTCTGAAAACGCTATAACATCAGCTTCAAAGGAGAAACTATCCTTATACAAAACGATAAGTTTTGAAAGAAGGCCTCTAACATTCTGATAGTGAAAAATTTTCAGAAGAGGAAATTAGTTTTTTGAAATTGTATTCGATGGTGAAGAAGAACTAGTAGAGGCCAGACTATCAGTCGGATGAAGCTGTTTACTCCGAGGTTTAAATACATAAACGATGGCGTGCTCAGGCCAACATTTTGCATCACAAACAATATTAAAAATGTTGTCGGGGACACTTAATTTAAAGGACGCAATATCACGCGGGTTAGAAAAATTAAATTTCTGAACAGTCACATTTACCTCTAACTTGGCTTCTATATTTATTTATTTATTTGAAATGGCATTGACAAAGTAACTGTCAGCTTAAAAAACAAAAATAAATGTAACAATTTACACTTAAAAGTAAGACAAAAGGATAAATTGTAGTGAACTTAAACTAAAATAAATTAATTACAAAAAAAAAAAAAGAAAAGAGAAACAAACAATAAATAGGAAAAAAAACATGAAAATAAATAAATAAGGATAAAATGAAATACCAGCCTCTGACCCGATGGGGGAAATTTATTTGCAAATAGTAGCGAGCTATGCCCCTACTCACAGCTATGTTTGGTCAGAGACATATGAATTAATAAACTACAATAATACAGATGGTAAAGGTGACCCAAATCAGCGACATCCAGTTCATCCAGCCTGCAGTGTGTCAGGAGTCCCGTATGCATCGAATGACGATGGTATTAATCGATGATGGCGATATCTCGGGTGAGAGAACGTGATAGAATTTGTTATATGACGTGCATAAAACTCGGAAAGGATCATGTAGGGTATAGTTAGAAGTGCATCTATTCAATGCTAAAGGCACAAAATTTCTGGTAGGACGACTAGGGACACAAAGGTTTAACTGATTCAATAGCTCAGGAGAATCAATTTCCCCAACTATGAGCTTATGAAGAAAACTATTCCCAAGAGCTATCCTACGATGCACCAAAGATAGAAGACTGATAAGAAGGAGCCTATCAGAGTAAGATGGCAAACGCGAATTAGGATTCCAGTTTAGGCCACGAATGGCAAACAGGAGGAATTGTTTCTGTACAGACTCAATTCGAACTTGATTATTTATATATTGTGGTGACCAAATGCAAGAGCAATACTCAAGGAGTGGACGCTCAAGAGATATAAAAAGAGTCTTTGTGGTATAAGGGTCATTATATTCAATAGACCATCGTTTAATGAAACCAAAAACACTCTTCGCTTTATTTACAATAGAAGAGATATGTTAGTTAAAACACAGCTTGGGATCAAACTGGACACCAAGGTCATTAAAAGTAGAGACTCGCTCGAGTTGGACGTATTCAATCGTGTATGTAAACAAATGAGGTTTACACCGATGATACGTAATACAACCGGGTGCTGTGACCCATAGAGCAGTGGAGGCTTTAGATAGGCCTCAACTCCAGATCAAATAGTGATTCATATGACCAAATAAGTATGTCTCGAATTTGGTACCTGCCGATTTTATCCAAAGGGACTGTAAAAAATATAACAAGATTTGTCCGCGAGACCCAAGATAAAGGTATGCTTCACGTGTTCGTTTATTAGTTCTTCTTTTATACATATATGCAAGTATGAGTAAGATATCGGTACGTAAGGAATGAAACACGAGGAACAAATGAAATAGTTCATAGTAATATTTTTCTACTAAGTTTTTACATCCCCGGCCCAGCCAGAATTAGACTGAATTTCCAGGGGATACACCAGTTGAATGGGTCTTCTAAAAATTTGGTTTTTCATTCGGATGTCGCTGGCTCTGGTGAGACCATTTCGGCCAGTATATGTTCCAATGACCACTGCCGAAGCTGGCACAGTAATCTAAGCTGATTATCGTCATGTACTAGGACTACATCACCTTTAGTTTTTTATTTATTTATTTATTCAAAAACACGAGTTGCTATACCATGAGCCATCAAACTGACTGACTGGTTTCCCTTCTAATCGGAACTCCTCGCTAAATTTTTTTTTACTTTAAATGTTTCATTAGAAGGACCTATGAAGGAAACGTCACCACTAGCGGTATGAGGCATCCGGCGGTTTTATATTGTGCACCCCTAACACAAAACAACAAATCAATTACTCAACGTGCTAATGAGACTTTATTTTGCTAAAATATTCGATCACATTATCAAAATTAAATTTCCTTGGCTCATTGTGGATCTGTTCAGTTGCATTTTCTTTATTTGCTTTATTCAGTTATTTCATAGGAAATTACAACATACTTATACTATATCTAAGGACCCCGTAGCAGCGTAAACGATAACACTCCCACTTTTCAGTAGTCAGTATTGTGTTGTCGATAGTTGATCGTCAAAGTAGTAATGTCTTCATCAAAGTCGTGATTTACAAGAAAGTCGTAATTGTTGTTTTCTTAAGATACAAAAGTTGCTATTATCAAACATTTTTATCATTAAGCATTTGTCATTAAGCTTTGTTCAAACTTCATAATCTAATAAACTAATATTGCAATAATAAACTAATATTAGATTTGGGGGATCAACTTGGTCAATGCAAAAAGAAAGAAAAAAACAAAAATATAGAAATAAAAGCTAAACTAAGCGTTAATGAGTGCAAAAAATACATATGGTACGCGTGCAAAAACTAAGCAGCATAGTGAACAAAAAAGTTAAAGCAGAGAGACAATATATTACGCCTCGCCCGGTGAAAAGAAATATTAAAATGAGAGAAGAAAAGGATGTGCATGAATAACAACAAGTAGAATTAGAAAAACGCAGGAAAGAAGCAGAACAAGAAAACATATCTGTTTCAAATCTGAAGATGACAGTGGAGCAAAACGTACAAAAAACTGATCAAAATGGTCAGACTTTACAATAGTTGATGCAGTTTCTAACGCTTAAAATTCAAAGTGACGAATAGCGGCAAACCGAACAAAGAATACCTGCCAAAAATCTTTCAAAAGTTGCATCGGACTTTAACGGAAAAAGTGTGCCGGTGGACCGGTGGCTGGTGAATTTCGAGCAAAATACTGAGGCATATGGTCTAACCGAGAAACAGGAGTATGTTCAGGACTGTGGGCAAATGACGAAAACAGCACAGCTATACCACAGAGTTAGTGATCGTGAGCACATATGAAGAGCTTAAGGAAGCGTTAGTACATAAGAAACTTGGCGAAAGAGGGAAAAGAACAGACGAAATATTTCATGAGTACGTATTGCAGATGAAGAAAATTGCTACGCTTGGAAGTATTGACGATTGTTGAGTTATACATTATGTTGTTGATGGGCTAAGTATGTTATGTACACCTGGAAATCGAATCGCGAATTGAATTTATTTATTCAAAAATATATGACAACTTACTGTCAACAAAATATATAAGTTTTCAATAATACAATAAGGAATATCTCAATAAAACTTAAAACTAAAAAATTAAATTATAAAATACATATATCCGTCTCTAACCCGGTGGGGGAATTTGATTTGCTTAGTAGCTAGCAATGCCCCTACTCATAGCCATATGCGGTCAGAGACAGACATCCAAAATTGTAACGGCCAGGTTCAATCACCGTGGATGGAGAAGTGTAGGTGATCCAGAACCAGAGCATTGATAGCGTTTGGAGAAATCTCAGAAGAAAGAATGTGATATAGTTTATTATAATTTAAACACAATACACGAAATGGATTATGTGAGGCAAAATTAGTTGTGCACATACTAAGAGCAAGAGGGACGAAATTTCTAGTGGTACGACTTGGGACACAGAAACTAAGTTGACTCAAAAGCAACTTTGAATCAACAATACCAGTAATAAGTTTGTGAAGAAAGCTTATACCTAGAGTAATTCGGCGATTACTTAACGAAGAAAGATCAATAAGAAGAAACCTGCTGGATTTTGAAGGCAAACGAACACTGGGGTTCCAATTTAAGCCACGAAGTGCAAAAAGAAAGAATTGCTTCCGTACTGAATCAATACGGTCTTCATGTATTCTGTATTGAGGGCTTCAGACGCACAAACAGTATTCGAGTACTGGGCGGACAAGAGAGATGAAAAGAAGCTTGGTAGTGAAGGGATCATTAAATTCTTTAGACCATCTTTTAATAAATCCAAAAATACTTTTAGCTTTATTAATAGTTGAAGAAATGTTATGGTTAAAGGTCAGTTTAGGCCAAAAGTGACTCCTAGGTCACTGAAGGTGAAGATACGCGCCAATGGGTCGTTGTCGATCGTGTAAGAAAATAACTGAGGCTCCCGGCGATAAAAAGTCATAAACTTACATTTTGCGCAGTTTAGCTCTAGAAGATTGCATAAACAACAAGGATGCAGTGAAGTTAGATCCTCTTGCAATCTGATTTGCGAAAAGATATTATTAAATGAAAGGGAAAGTTTGACATCATCAGCATACATCAAAACACGAGAGTAATTCATGGAAAGAGGCAGATCATTTATAGAAAGGATAAACATTAATGGGCCAAGATAGCTACCCTGAGGAACGCCAGAAATCACATCCACTGCGCAGGAAAGAGTGTATTTAAATAACACTCGCTGAATTCTATTTCTTAAATATGAAGAAATCCAACAAAGAAGATCTTGTGGGAAACTTAAAAGATCCAGTTTAAATAAAAGCAGATCATGATTAATGGAATCAAATGCCTTGCTGAAGTCAGTATAAATGACATCATTTTGACATTTTTCGTTGAAACAAAGGTTCACCAAAGATGTAAATTCAAGCAAGTTAGTAGTTGGTGATCTATTCTTCATAAAATTATGTTGACACGGAGGAATAATAGAGTCTACAACGTGAGAGGTATGTTATTTAGTGAAAGGAAATTAGTCCGGACTACACAAATGTTAGCAAAAGCAATAGAAGAACTAGTTCTCTTAAATCTTTTATATAACCTCGACTTAATGTTCTTCAAGTTAGAAAGTCTTCTAGTAAACCAAGGTGGTTTATAAGATACTATCGAATCAACTATAGGGGACATTGGCAACGAAAATATTGTGTATCGTTGCATTAAAAAAATGTTGGTTGATAAGTATCCTAAGGAAGACATAATGATTGGGATCTAGACACAGAAACACCAACGAAATCGTTACTAAACACTAGATCAAGTGATCTATTCAAAAAATTGACTACAGAGTTCATTTGAAACAAAGAGTGGTCAAACATGCTGCTCAAGAAATCATAATGTGCTGGAGAAAATAGATAATTCTATGTACTGGAAAAGGACCATGAAATCAATGGAAGATTAAAATCGCCTAGCACGATAAAACAGTCATGGTCTCGAAGAATGTTGTTAACTGAATTAATAGCACTGCCATGACTCAAACAAATTTCCAAAATGGAATTAGGCGGAATATAAGAACATGATGTAAAGATAGATTCATATGGCAAAAAAATATCTTCACACAAATTGAGATTATTTGTTGTTTGATTATGTTAGCTGGAAAGTTCAGATCTACTAATTCCGATCGTAAGTGTGATACAATAGCGATGAGTACACCACCACCACGGTGATTACGGCGATCTGTTCTATATGTAATGAAATTTGAATAGAAAATTTCATTTCTAAAAATATCAGAGTTGAGCCATGTCTCTGAAAACGCTATAACATCAGCTTCAAAGGAGAAACTATCCTTATACAAAACGATAAGTTTTGAAAGAAGGCCTCTAACATTCTGATAGTGAAAAATTTTCAGAAGAGGAAATTAGTTTTTTGAAATTGTATTCGATGGTGAAGAAGAACTAGTAGAGGCCAGACTATCAGTCGGATGAAGCTGTTTACTCCGAGGTTTAAATACATAAACGACGGCGTGCTCAGGCCAACATTTTGCATGACAAACAATATTAAAAATGTTGTCGGGGACACTTAATTTAAAGGACGCAATATCACGCGGGTTAGAAAAATTAAATTTCTGAACAGTCACATTTACCTCTAACTTGGCTTCTATATTTATTTATTTATTTGAAATGGCATTGACAAAGTAACTGTCAGCTTAAAAAACAAAAATAAATGTAACAATTTACACTTAAAAGTAAGACAAAAGGATAAATTGTAGTGAACTTAAACTAAAATAAATTAATTACAAAAAAAAAAAAGAAAAGAGAAACAAACAATAAATAGGAAAAAAAACATGAAAATAAATAAATAAGGATAAAATGAAATACCAGCCTCTGACCCGATGGGGGAAATTTATTTGCAAATAGTAGCGAGCTATGCCCCTACTCACAGCTATGTTTGGTCAGAGACATATGAATTAATAAACTACAATAATACAGATGGTAAAGGTGACCCAAATCAGCGACATCCAGTTCATCCAGCCTGCAGTGTGTCAGGAGTCCCGTATGCATCGAATGACGATGGTATTAATCGATGATGGCGATATCTCGGGTGAGAGAACGTGATAGAATTTGTTATATGACGTGCATAAAACTCGGAAAGGATCATGTAGGGTATAGTTAGAAGTGCATCTATTCAATGCTAAAGGCACAAAATTTCTGGTAGGACGACTAGGGACACAAAGGTTTAACTGATTCAATAGCTCAGGAGAATCAATTTCCCCAACTATGAGCTTATGAAGAAAACTATTCCCAAGAGCTATCCTACGATGCACCAAAGATAGAAGACTGATAAGAAGGAGCCTATCAGAGTAAGATGGCAAACGCGAATTAGGATTCCAGTTTAGGCCACGAATGGCAAACAGGAGGAATTGTTTCTGTACAGACTCAATTCGAACTTGATTATTTATATATTGTGGTGACCAAATGCAAGAGCAATACTCAAGGAGTGGACGCTCAAGAGATATAAAAAGAGTCTTTGTGGTATAAGGGTCATTATATTCAATAGACCATCGTTTAATGAAACCAAAAACACTCTTCGCTTTATTTACAATAGAAGAGATATGTTAGTTAAAACACAGCTTGGGATCAAACTGGACACCAAGGTCATTAAAAGTAGAGACTCGCTCGAGTTGGACGTATTCAATCGTGTATGTAAACAAATGAGGTTTACACCGATGATACGTAATACAACCGGGTGCTGTGACCCATAGAGCAGTGGAGGCTTTAGATAGGCCTCAACTCCAGATCAAATAGTGATTCATATGACCAAATAAGTATGTCTCGAATTTGGTACCTGCCGATTTTATCCAAAGGGACTGTAAAAAATATAACAAGATTTGTCCGCGAGACCCAAGATAAAGGTATGCTTCACGTGTTCGTTTATTAGTTCTTCTTTTATACATATATGCAAGTATGAGTAAGATATCGGTACGTAAGGAATGAAACACGAGGAACAAATGAAATAGTTCATAGTAATATTTTTCTACTAAGTTTTTACATCCCCGGCCCAGCCAGAATTAGACTGAATTTCCAGGGGATACACCAGTTGAATGGGTCTTCTAAAAATTTGGTTTTTCATTCGGATGTCGCTGGCTCTGGTGAGACCATTTCGGCCAGTATATGTTCCAATGACCACTGCCGAAGCTGGCACAGTAATCTAAGCTGATTATCGTCATGTACTAGGACTACATCACCTTTAGTTTTTTATTTATTTATTTATTCAAAAACACGAGTTGCTATACCATGAGCCATCAAACTGACTGACTGGTTTCCCTTCTAATCGGAACTCCTCGCTAAATTTTTTTTTACTTTAAATGTTTCATTAGAAGGACCTATGAAGGAAACGTCACCACTAGCGGTATGAGGCATCCGGCGGTTTTATATTGTGCACCCCTAACACAAAACAACAAATCAATTACTCAACGTGCTAATGAGACTTTATTTTGCTAAAATATTCGATCACATTATCAAAATTAAATTTCCTTGGCTCATTGTGGATCTGTTCAGTTGCATTTTCTTTATTTGCTTTATTCAGTTATTTCATAGGAAATTACAACATACTTATACTATATCTAAGGACCCCGTAGCAGCGTAAACGATAACACTCCCACTTTTCAGTAGTCAGTATTGTGTTGTCGATAGTTGATCGTCAAAGTAGTAATGTCTTCATCAAAGTCGTGATTTACAAGAAAGTCGTAATTGTTGTTTTCTTAAGATACAAAAGTTGCTATTATCAAACATTTTTATCATTAAGCATTTGTCATTAAGCTTTGTTCAAACTTCATAATCTAATAAACTAATATTGCAATAATAAACTAATATTAGATTTGGGGGATCAACTTGGTCAATGCAAAAAGAAAGAAAAAAACAAAAATATAGAAATAAAAGCTAAACTAAGCGTTAATGAGTGCAAAAAATACATATGGTACGCGTGCAAAAACTAAGCAGCATAGTGAACAAAAAAGTTAAAGCAGAGAGACAATATATTACGCCTCGCCCGGTGAAAAGAAATATTAAAATGAGAGAAGAAAAGGATGTGCATGAATAACAACAAGTAGAATTAGAAAAACGCAGGAAAGAAGCAGAACAAGAAAACATATCTGTTTCAAATCTGAAGATGACAGTGGAGCAAAACGTACAAAAAACTGATCAAAATGGTCAGACTTTACAATAGTTGATGCAGTTTCTAACGCTTAAAATTCAAAGTGACGAATAGCGGCAAACCGAACAAAGAATACCTGCCAAAAATCTTTCAAAAGTTGCATCGGACTTTAACGGAAAAAGTGTGCCGGTGGACCGGTGGCTGGTGAATTTCGAGCAAAATACTGAGGCATATGGTCTAACCGAGAAACAGGAGTATGTTCAGGACTGTGGGCAAATGACGAAAACAGCACAGCTATACCACAGAGTTAGTGGTCGTGAGCACATATGAAGAGCTTAAGGAAGCGTTAGTACATAAGAAACTTGGCGAAAGAGGGAAAAGAACAGACGAAATATTTCATGAGTACGTATTGCAGATGAAGAAAATTGCTACGCTTGGAAGTATTGACGATTGTTGAGTTATACATTATGTTGTTGATGGGCTAAGTATGTTATGTACACCTGGAAATCGAATCGCGAATTGAATTTATTTATTCAAAAATATATGACAACTTACTGTCAACAAAATATACAAGTTTTCAATAATACAATAAGGAATATCTCAATAAAACTTAAAACTAAAAAATTAAATTATAAAATACATATATCCGTCTCTAACCCGGTGGGGGAATTTGATTTGCTTAGTAGCTAGCAATGCCCCTACTCATAGCCATATGCGGTCAGAGACAGACATCCAAAATTGTAACGGCCAGGTTCAATCACCGTGGATGGAGAAGTGTAGGTGATCCAGAACCAGAGCATTGATAGCGTTTGGAGAAATCTCAGAAGAAAGAATGTGATATAGTTTATTATAATTTAAACACAATACACGAAATGGATCATGTGAGGCAAAATTAATTGTGCACATACTAAGAGCAAGAGGGACGAAATTTCTAGTGGTACGACTTGGGACACAGAAACTAAGTTGACTCAAAAGCAACTTTGAATCAACAATACCAGTAATAAGTTTGTGAAGAAAGCTTATACCTAGAGTAATTCGGCGATTACTTAACGAAGAAAGATCAATAAGAAGAAACCTGCTGGATTTTGAAGGCAAACGAACACTGGGGTTCCAATTTAAGCCACGAAGTGCAAAAAGAAAGAATTGCTTCCGTACTGAATCAATACGGTCTTCATGTATTCTGTATTGAGGGCTTCAGACGCACAAACAGTATTCGAGTACTGGGCGGACAAGAGAGATGAAAAGAAGCTTGGTAGTGAAGGGATCATTAAATTCTTTAGACCATCTTTTAATAAATCCAAAAATACTTTTAGCTTTATTAATAGTTGAAGAAATGTTATGGTTAAAGGTCAGTTTAGGCCAAAAGTGACTCCTAGGTCACTGAAGGTGAAGATACGCGCCAATGGGTCGTTGTCGATCGTGTAAGAAAATAACTGAGGCTCCCGGCGATAAAAAGTCATAAGCTTACATTTTGCGCAGTTTAGCTCTAGAAGATTGCATAAACAACAAGGATGCAGTGAAGTTAGATCCTCTTGCAATCTGACTTGCGAAAAGATATTATTAAATGAAAGGGAAAGTTTGACATCATCAGCATACATCAAAACACGAGAGTAATTCATGGAAAGAGGCAGATCATTTATAGAAAGGATAAACATTAATGGGCCAAGATAGCTACCCTGAGGAACGCCAGAAATCACATCCACTGCGCAGGAAAGAGTGTATTTAAATAACACTCGCTGAATTCTATTTCTTAAATATGAAGAAATCCAACAAAGAAGATCTTGTGGGAAACTTAAAAGATCCAGTTTAAATAAAAGCAGATCATGATTAATGGAATCAAATGCCTTGCTGAAGTCAGTATAAATGACATCATTTTGACATTTTTCGTTGAAACAAAGGTTCACCAAAGATGTAAATTCAAGCAAGTTAGTAGTTGGTGATCTATTCTTCATAAAATTATGTTGACACGGAGGAATAATAGAGTCTACAACGTGAGAGGTATGTTGTTTAGTGAAAGGAAATTAGTCCGGACTACACAAATGTTAGCAAAAGCAATAGAAGAACCAGTTCTCTTAAATCTTTTATATAACCTCGACTTAATGTTCTTCAAGTTAGAAAGTCTTCTAGTAAACCAAGGTGGTTTATAAGATACTATCGAATCAACTATAGGGGACATTGGCAACGAAAATATTGTGTATCGTTGCATTAAAAAAATGTTGGTTGATAAGTATCCTAAGGAAGACATAATGATTGGGATCTAGACACAGAAACACCAACGAAATCGTTACTAAACACTAGATCAAGTGATCTATTCAAAAAATTGACTACAGAGTTCATTTGAAACAAAGAGTGGTCAAACATGCTGCTCAAGAAATCAAAATGTGCTGGAGAAAATAGATAATTCTATGTACTGGAAAAGGACCATGAAATCAATGGAAGATTAAAATCGCCTAGCACGATAAAACAGTCATGGTCTCGAAGAATGTTGTTAACTGAATTAATAGCACTGCCATGACTTAAACAAATTTCCAAAATGGAATTAGGCGGAATATAAGAACATGATATAAAGATAGATTCATATGGCAAAAAAATATCTTCACACAAATTGAGATTATTTGTTGTTTGATTATGTTAGCTGGAAAGTTCAGATCTACTAATTCCGATCGTAAGTGTGATACAATAGCGATGAGTACACCACCACCACGGTGATTACGGCGATCTGTTCTATATGTAATGAAATTTGAATAGAAAATTTCATTTCTAAAAATATCAGAGTTGAGCCATGTCTCTGAAAACGCTATAACATCAGCTTCAAAGGAGAAACTATCCTTATACAAAACGATAAGTTTTGAAAGAAGGCCTCTAACATTCTGATAGTGAAAAATTTTCAGAAGAGGAAATTAGTTTTTTGAAATTGTATTCGATGGTGAAGAAGAACTAGTAGAGGCCAGACTATCAGTCGGATGAAGCTGTTTACTCCGAGGTTTAAATACATAAACGACGGCGTGCTCAGGCCAACATTTTGCATCACAAACAATATTAAAAATGTTGTCGGGGACACTTAATTTAAAGGACGCAATATCACGCGGGTTAGAAAAATTAAATTTCTGAACAGTCACATTTACCTCTAACTTGGCTTCTATATTTATTTATTTATTTGAAATGGCATTGACAAAGTAACTGTCAGCTTAAAAAACAAAAATAAATGTAACAATTTACACTTAAAAGTAAGACAAAAGGATAAATTGTAGTGAACTTAAACTAAAATAAATTAATTACAAAAAAAAAAAAAGAAAAGAGAAACAAACAATAAATAGGAAAAAAAACATGAAAATAAATAAATAAGGATAAAATGAAATACCAGCCTCTGACCCGATGGGGGAAATTTATTTGCAAATAGTAGCGAGCTATGCCCCTACTCACAGCTATGTTTGGTCAGAGACATATGAATTAATAAACTACAATAATACAGATGGTAAAGGTGACCCAAATCAGCGACATCCAGTTCATCCAGCCTGCAGTGTGTCAGGAGTCCCGTATGCATCGAATGACGATGGTATTAATCGATGATGGCGATATCTCGGGTGAGAGAACGTGATAGAATTTGTTATATGACGTACATAAAACTCGGAAAGGATCATGTAGGGTATAGTTAGAAGTGCATCTATTCAATGCTAAAGGCACAAAATTTCTGGTAGGACGACTAGGGACACAAAGGTTTAACTGATTCAATAGCTCAGGAGAATCAATTTCCCCAACTATGAGCTTATGAAGAAAACTATTCCCAAGAGCTATCCTACGATGCACCAAAGATAGAAGACTGATAAGAAGGAGCCTATCAGAGTAAGATGGCAAACGCGAATTAGGATTCCAGTTTAGGCCACGAATGGCAAACAGGAGGAATTGTTTCTGTACAGACTCAATTCGAACTTGATTATTTATATATTGTGGTGACCAAATGCAAGAGCAATACTCAAGGAGTGGACGCTCAAGAGATATAAAAAGAGTCTTTGTGGTATAAGGGTCATTATATTCAATAGACCATCGTTTAATGAAACCAAAAACACTCTTCGCTTTATTTACAATAGAAGAGATATGTTAGTTAAAACACAGCTTGGGATCAAACTGGACACCAAGGTCATTAAAAGTAGAGACTCGCTCGAGTTGGACGTATTCAATCGTGTATGTAAACAAATGAGGTTTACACCGATGATACGTCATGGACTTACATTTGGAGATATTTATATTTAAATAATTAACAGAACACCAAGATTGTAAAGAATCAAGATCCTCTTGGGAGGCACCATCATTAAATGAAAAGCACAATTTTACATCAGGACACGAGAATGTGAGACGGAGAAAGGGAGATCATTTACAAAAAGGTTAAACAAGAAAAGCCCTAGATGACTCCCTTGAAGAACTCCAGAAGTGACAAAGACTGGACCAGAAAGAGTGGACTTAAATAATACTCGCTGAACCCTATTTCTCAAATAAGATACAATTCAACAAAGAAGATGTTGTGGAAAACCTAAAAGGTCAAGTTTATGTACAAGCAGATCATGATTAACAGAATCAAACGCCTTACTGAAATCAGTGTAAATAACATCAGTTTGACGTTTGTCCCTAAAACCAAGATTTACAAAAGATGTAAACTCAAGCAAGTTTGTAGTTAAAGAACGCTTTTGCATAAAGCCGTGTTGACTCGGAGAAATAATTGTTTTACAAAAGTGATAAAAGGTTGAAGTGAGCATTTTTTCAAACAATTTTGGGATTGTAGAAAGTTTAGCAATACCCCTGTAATTGGATATGTCAGCTTTGTTACCTTTTTTGTGTAGGGGAATAATAAAGGATTCCTTCCAAATAGGAGGGAAAGATGCGCTCTGAAGTGATAAATTGAAAAGTTTCAAAAGTGGTTTACACAGAGACTCCACACAGTGGTTAAGCAGACAACTATGTATTTTGTCTGGGCCGGGTGATTAAGTGGATTTCAACGATTTTAAATTTGTAAGAAGACATTCCTCCCTAATTACAGGAGAAACAATAATGTTACAGTGGGAAATTGGATATGGATACCGGTTTTGAATATAGGATTCAGAGGAATAAGTGAATTGAAAGAATTTTGCAAACAGATCTGCAATACCCAAATCAGTGTGGCCATGTTCATTAACTAGATACAATGATGAGGGAAATAAAGAAGATTTGTGCTTTGAGTTCACAAAGTTATAGAACTGCTTAGGGTCGCGTGAAAATTGCTGTCTACAACGTGTGAGATAGTTATTATAACAAAGATTATTAAACGAAAGAAAATTAGCCCGGGCCACACAAAAATTGGCAAAAGCAATAGAAGAGCCAGAACTCTTAAATTTTTTATATAGCCTTGACTTAATGTTCTTCAGGTTAGAAAGTCTTCTTGTAAACCAAGGTGGTTTATATGACACTTTCGAAACAGCATTATATACATAGGCATCAAATATATTGTATATCACTTCATAGAAAAAATTAATAGCAGTAGTCATATCACTGCAATTGTACAAAAAAGACCAATCTATTCCGAGAAAGACTTCATTAAGTTGGGCAAAGTTCACTTTGCGAAAACAGAATCTACGCATAGAAGAAGATGTGGAGTCTCAAACAGGACGGGTTACAGAATGGGATATTTTCAAAGATGGATGGTAAGTATCCTCAGGAATACTTAAAGGTTGGCATCTTGACACAGAAGTACCAGCAGAATCATTACTAAACACAAGATCAAGTGATCTATTGTAATGGTTTACTACAGAGTTCATTTGAAACAAGGAAAATTCAACCAATGTGTACAAGAAATCATGTTGCGCTGAAAGAACTAGATACTCCGAGATTCCAAAAAAAGACCATGAAATGAATGGGAGATTAAAGTCACCTAGCACGATGAGAGAGTCACGGTCCCGAAGAGTGTTATTAACAGAGTTAATGGCTCTAGCATGACACATATAAGTTTCCAAATTGGAATAAGGTTGAATATAAGAACACGATATATAAACAGTTTCATGAGGCAAAAATAACCTTACGCAAATAAACTCAATATTGGCTGAACAGTTCAGATCAACGAATTCTGATCTTAGGTGAGAGACAACAGCAATGAGGACACCACCACCCCGTCGAATAGGACGATCTTTTCTATATGTGATGAAGTTTGAACAGAAAATTTCATTACTAAGAATACCTGAGTGAAGCCATGTATCGGAAAACGCTATAACATCAGATTCAAAGGAGAAACTATCCCTATACAAATTGTTAAGCTTGGACAATATGCCTCTAACATTTTGATATATTATAGAGATATGATGAAGGCAGGAAGCTAGTTTTTTGGAGCCGAGCTTGGAGCCGAAGGTGAACTAGTGAGTAGCCTAACAGTACTAGGTCTATTCCTACTCTTATGTTTAAATTCATGAACAACCATATTTGGAGGCCAGAATTGCGCATTACAAACTTCGTCGAATGATTCAGAAGGCACGCTAATCTTGAACGACGAAATATCCCTAGGTTGTGAAAATTTGAATTTTTGAACACTAACCTTCACATTAGTCTTAGAAGCAATATACCTATTAATGTCATCACAGGTAGTATCATAAGACAGTCTTGATAGGAAAATATGTTTCCGAGGGGCCACTACCGACAAGATAGGTGGTGAATCCACATTTAAAGATGGCGATATTGATAAAGGTTCCAGGGTTGCCGCAGGTAATAATAAAGAAGAGGCCTGGTTGGAATCGTCGGGTAAAGGTACAATTGATGTATGGGGTATACCACCATTGACAGCAACATTCCTCGAAATATCAGGTCTTGACCGCTTAGAAGCATTGACGGCAACATTCCCGTTTTTTTCCACAAAGGTGTTCGAAGATGGTGGAGAAGAAACGGGTCTAGAACGTTTGGAGGAGGATACCTGTATTACAGGCAGCACAGGAGTTGAGGTAGGATCGGCTGGAGAGGCAATTGTGGCAGGAACAAGAGGAGTGGTGGAAGGTAGTTGGGGGGAAGCGTGGTTGCCAATAGGAGAAGGTGACAATAAGAGAAGGGGAGGAGGTGATATTTAGTGAGTAAATCATTGTTCGAAACAATATCAAACGATAATTGGTTCACAGCACTATTCAATTTGATAAAATTGTCACGTATACTACGCTACATTGCCGAAAAAACTACCTGACGCTTAGAACAGGATGGGCAAGACCACTTCAAACTGCTACAAAATGTTTTGGATCTGCTTATAATCTTGTCATGGTCACGGTCGTTCAGTCCCACAAGTGTGAAAAATTGTCGCACAGCCAACAACGTACTGCGCGTAGAGAATCAACATCAAAAGTATTCTTATTTTTACATGAAGGATTACAACAAATCATATTCACGAAAAAAAAATTAAAAAAAAATAAATAAAATTCAAAAAAAAAAAATTCTATGAAAAATTAATTTTATGAAAAAATGCAAATACTAATAGTACACACTATAAGTGATAGCGCACAAAAAATCAAAAAAAGCCCAAGGCAAAAACAAAATGTTACAGAAAGAAATGCAAAACGGTACTGGATCACAGATTAATAACAGTTTGGTTTCGCAACAACAATGCTCACAGATAATAACATTGAAATGTTATATACAATAACAAAGGTAAAAATTATGAAACAATGCAAAAACAAAAACAAAAATGCACTAATCACTTGAAAATATAAAGAAAAATACCTCAATTAGAAAATATTAAAACTATTTAAAAATTTATGCACCACTAACTAAACCGAAAAGACAATCAATTTAAAGTTATGCACAATAATATAATATTGAGGTAAAAAAAAGTAAAAATTCAAAATATTTATTATAACAAAAGTAAGCACATCCGCTCTCTTTGAAATTCACTCAACAAGAAACAACATCATCACAGGTTGTGTTAGCTGCCACCCTAGAAATGAAAACTTGTGCCGTGGAGCAACAAAAGATAGAACAGGAAGGGATTTAGAAGCTACAAGTGAATTTGCACAAGTTGAATTAGTTGTAGGCATGGAAGCAGGAGTAGTGTTGTGTGCCGTTGGAGGCACTGAGAGGATGATGCAGAGGACAAAGAATCACGATGAAGAATAAAGTGGAGAATCAGGAAATGCAAGGGATGGCACAGAGGGCAATGGTAATTGTAGATTAGGAGTGGTATTAGGGACAAGTAAAGTATTAGTAGTCCCAGGTGAGATTGTAGGCATGGACTTAGAGTACACAGAAGGATGTAAAAATGAAAATACTGAAGCTTACAATAGAAGTTTACAATAGTAAAAAAAAAAAAAAAAATAAATAAATTTCCTACTGGGTATAAAAATAAAAAAATTGCGATAAATTCCTATTGGGACTTATACAAAAAAGAAAAATATAACGGAGACGTTATGAACAACAAGCAAAATCAACTGCTTTAAAAAGTAAAACAACAATACCAAAACAATGCAATTGCACTTGATGCTTAAGAGCAATGAAAGAGAAAAACAGAAAAACAAAAAACCAAGCACCCAAAAAAAATATGTAATTAAAAATATTTACAAATTAACTTTTGTGCACAACTAAAATAAGCAAAACATGATCATTAAGTATTCGTGGCGCCAGCGTTTTTTTTCAACTCCGCATCAGTGCAGTTCTTGCTCGCCGTAGTTCAGCTAACCTGCTTCCATCGAAGTTGAAGTCTTCGCCTCCCAGTAAACTGCTCTCGCCCATGAAATGTGCTGGTGTAAGCGGTTCAAAGTCATTCGAGTCATTGGTGATATAAGTTAATGGCCTTACCAATAGCTGCCCTTAACGGTGCGAACAAGATGCTCCAGAAACCACCCCACCAAGCTGCTCGTTCTGGTATGAACTTCCAGGTGATTTCGCTCTTTGTTGAAAAACTCTGTATTGTGGAATTTTCCATTAAATGCTCCAGTTTACGCACTTCCAAACTTGTTCGTTTAAAGGTTTTCGCATTATCGGATATAATTGTTTAACTGCTCCTCGTCTTGCGATAAAATTTTCGCAAGGCATCGATGCAGCTTTTGACGCTCATGTCTTCCACGTCCTTGTATTATCCAAAATCTATTTCTAACCTTGGCCAACGTCGCATTCACGCCACAATGCATTACTTGCTGATGCGCGTCTCTTACTATGAGTTCTGAAAAATAAGAATATTTGGGTAAAATTATCGGGTTATTTAGTTTTTCAAATTGGCTCTTCTGCAACCGTCCAGTAAGTCGAATCACCATCTGTCATTTTAGGATTCAGACATAAAATTTTTGACAATCGTGAAATAGATTGTCCCTTTTCCAGTGAATGAACTTCTGTTTAAAACGCTTGTCGTTGTAAAAATTTAATCCAGTATAATTCGGCATTTTGTAGTTCTGCGAAAGAAAGTTGGTGTGCTGTCTTTGTGCTGTTGTCGACACAGTTTGCCTTATCTTTTATGAATCCTATGAAACGTAAAATAAATCCAGTAACTAGTACCATCTTGCGTAATGATCCATATCGTTGTAAAGGAAACAATGGTTCAGCTTCTATTTCAATCGTTGCGATTCGACGTTGTTCTGGTACCGTGAGAGTCGTTTTCGCTATCGGCCAAGAATCATTGGCCTTCAATAGCCAATCTGGTCCGTGTTTCCAAATATTGGATTGTAGTAGCTTGTTTGCTGTAATACCGCGCGTTAAAAGATCAGCTGGGTTGTATTTTCCGTCGCAGTGGCGCCAACTGTAGACATTCGTTAACTTATTTATTTCAGCCACTTTGGATTTAACTGATGACTTTGGCTGCCCATCTCCTACAATCCAGTTGATCACGATACTAGAGTCTGACTACATGTATGTTTCTGCAATATTGAGGCCTAACTTCTCCTTTAAGTAGTGTGCTAGCCTTGAAGAAACAACGGCTTCTGTAAGTTCAAGCTTAGGCAAAATAACTGTGCCATCTTCTTTAATCGGGCTGACCCAGTTTTTTGAAGAAATAAAAGTTGTTAATATTTCGTTATTCATTTTAATTTCTCTTATATAAGCAACCGCCCCATAAGCAGCTGAACTGGCGTCCGCAAATACATGTAAGTCGTATGCTGAGGTGTTGCATGCTACCAGACATCGTGGTACGGTAAACTCTTTCAGGTATGCCATATCTTCTCGCAATATTTCAACCTCGCTAGCAAGTTCCTCGTTTAAGCTAGCGTCCCAATCCGAATGTTTCTTCCAAATTCTTTGCAATAAAATTTTTATATTTACAGTGAAGGGGACTAAAAATCCTAGTGGGTCGTAAATTCTTGCCATCGCCTTCATCACGTTTCGTTTTTTCGGTCTTAAATTTTGTATGTATGTCACTACGACTCCATTTCGACACTCGTCTGTTTTTGCATTCCTGTTGATTCCCAGCACCTTTTGCTCGTTCGCACGGTTACTTTCTTGGCCTTTCATCCTTTGATCGTTGGAATTCCATTTTCGCAAATTAAAACTAGCACATTTCATGATATCTTTTGCTGTGGTATACAACGCTTCTGCTTCTTTTAAAGTCGATACACTGGTCACTAAGTCGTCTACATAAAAGGACTTCTGCACCAGCTCGCAAACCGTTTTATGTTCTGAATCTTGCTTTTGCAAATGCTGTTGGAACGGACTGGTAACACGTGCCACGCAATATTCTACAATTTTAGAATTCTCACTGCTTGGCAGCGATTCATACCACAGGAACCTGTGATAGTCCCATTCTGATTCGTCTAGTGGTATTTGCAGGAAACCTTCTCAATATCCGCGACGATGGCAACTTTCTGGCAACGGAATCTAATTAAAACAGCAGTTAAATCTGTTAATAAATTTTTACTTTGACTGAGATGATCGTTCTATGAGGCCATTCCACGCTCGCTGGATGAAGCATCAAATACAATTTGCTGTCTCTTTGTCTTCACGATAAACTGGGTGACGCGGCATATAATAACCCTGAACATCGGTTAGTACCGGTACCTTTTCAGCTACGGCAGCCTGCAGCAACTCTCGCATACCCTTATCGTACTCACTCAGTTTTTCTTTATTTTTATACAGTTTATTTGTGAAACTGACGAGACGGCCTTTAGCATTTTGCATGTTGAAGTAATATATCTTAAATTTTCTTCAAGTTCTATTTGGTGAAATCCAGACATTAAATCTGGACACAGAAGTATTTTGCCCGACATAGTTGATCAAGAATATCATCTACTCGTATTCTTGGAAGAGGAAACTTGTCTGCTAAAAGCTTTTTGTTGATTTGGCGATAATCTATTACCAAACGCCATCTCTTTTTGTTAGAATCTGGAAATGATTTTTTAGGAACAAGTAGTAGTGGGCTATTATATTCAGATACAGATGGTTCCACTATTTTGTACTTAATTAATTTTTCTACTTGGTTAGTTATTTCATCCTTATGACTCTGGGGAATTTGGTAGTTTTTTACATACCAGTATACGGGTTCTTCATCTCTCAATCTTAATTTTTGTTTATAAAAAATGTTGGTGGATATGGATTCTGAATTTAGCACGAATATATATGTGTAGTTAGAACACAGGTTTGTAAGTATATTTTTAAAAGCTGGTGGGAAATGTTTCTTTAGTTTTGTCAAAATCTCATTTTCCCTATTTTTCTCCATTTTATTTACTATTTCGTAATCCTCAAGGGATTCAATTTTTACTTTGTTCATATTTATAATTTGGGTTGAATCAGTTGTATTTAGAATTCTTATAAAAGTATGTTTCGAACTTGAAATTGTGTTTCCTATATTACGCCATTTACAACTTATTGATTTGGAATTAGTATTTGTAACTCGTTTGAATTTATTTTTATTTGTCTTACTACTTCGGAGCGTGATGGTAATACTATTATGTTATTGTCAATTGTGTAAATTATAGAAATGTGTATCGAATAATTTAAATTGTTTGGTCTGAGGGTAAGCCCATCTTGATTTGGTTTGAAATCCAATTGACAATTATATTTTTTTATAAAATCCATACCTATTATTCCATCACTTTGTATTGGAAAATTCGAATTAACTATGTGAAAATTATGTGCAATTGCATATTTTCCTGTCGACAATTCGACGAAAGCTAATCCAGTGGAATTGATGGAACCTTTGCCAATTCCACTTATTTGTGTTGTCACATTGTAATCTATGTCTTGATATTTATTTGTATTTTCTTTTAAGATTGAGATATCCGCTCCAGTATCTATTAATAGAGTAAGATTTTTACCTGTGTATTCATTGTTTACTTTTATAAATATGTTAAAATTAAGATTAATAGTATGAATTTTTGAATTTACTGGGTTAGAGTACTTAAGTACTCGTTTTCCGAATTACCTTGAATAATTCGTATGTTACAATTATTTCTATTCTGGTTGTTGCTGCTGCTATAATTTTTGTTATTGGGATTGTTATAGTATCTATTATAACCTCCATTGTTTCTACCGCCTCGGCCTCTTCCCATACCGTTTCCTCGGTAGCTACTTCCGTTTCTTATGTCCTCTGTAATTATTATTTCCTCGGTAATTTCCATTACCTCGATATCTTTTATTACCTCGATATTGATTACCATTCCTATTGTTATGTGTACATATTATACCAGTATTGTCTCTTACCTACCAGTTGTTTCTGTACAACTGTTAACAAATTTGGATATGGCCTCATACATATTATTGAATTGGCCAGCTTCCATAATAAGTTTTACCCCATAATTTGTGCAATTCTGTGTCATTGCCTTGACTGCTTGCTGAGTCGAATATTTAGAGGCGATTTCTGATATTAAACCATCATTAATGTAGGCACCTTCAATAGCTTTTGTTAAGATTTCTATTTCTTTAGTGTATTGATTGGCGGTTTTACCCCTCTGTTGTTCATCAGTTTTGCTGATAGAACTTCTACAGAATCGTCTTTAACGCCTGTTTTGATTTTTTCTATCACTTGATTTAGTGTCGTTTCAGCGCCTATCAGGTGTCTTGCTGTTCCTTTAAGCTTTGTTTTTATTAGCGTAACAGCTAGTTCATCGTGTGCTCCTTTTGTGGAGTTCAAGGAGCTTCAAGGAATGACTGCAAGTTTTCTGCCCTACCGTCAAATTCTGCGATTAGCCGTGAGGCTGTATTTAAAAATTCTATGGGTGTCTGAGCGATTATGGTGTTTTCTTCTACTCTATTGTAGTCTTCTATTTTAATGGGTATACTATGACAATCCGGTATTTCTGTTAATGTTGTGCTTATTAACAATGTTAACGAGTATTTCTAACCTCAAAGTAAAAATCGTCCGCCGCTACTTTATGTGCTGATGTTCTCCGCCTTTCATAGTTTACCCTTATTTTATTTCCTGATTCAAACAGTACGTCTAAATGCTTGTTAAGTGTCTCTGTTGTTATTGGTCTCTTTTGGTATACACATTTATATGACCTATTGAATATTTCCAGCTGATTTATTTAAATTTTTAAATTTTATCAAGTGCATCTGCTCGACTGGTGTATCGTTTCCTTAAGTTTTTATCATGCATAGCATATAACTTTAGAACTAGCTGGACACTTGACAATACGAGGGTTGCTTCTTAAGTCTTGAGATATGGCAACACCAATGTTGATATGTCAAATCTGGCATTGGTATCGTAAAGCTTGTCGTTTTTAATGATAAATGTACTCTGAACGTTTTGTCATACGAGTGCTATTTGTATTGTTTACAGTGACTTGAAAAATTCGTTTCGGCTAAAAAATGGAGTTAAATCGTGAAATTTTTGTGCAATGATTTTTTATGATTTTCGACGTGGATTAACTCAACAAGAGTGTGCCAATCAACTCGCTTCGACTTTTGGTGATGAAGCACCATCCAGGGACACCGTGTTTCGCTGGTTTTCTGAATTGAATCGTGGTCGTACTTTTCTCCAGGACAAATTTCGTGAAGGTGGTCCAAAATCGGTTGTTGTTCAATA
This sequence comes from Amiota mariae, assembly GCA_035041805.1. Classification (NCBI taxonomy): domain Eukaryota; kingdom Metazoa; phylum Arthropoda; class Insecta; order Diptera; family Drosophilidae; genus Amiota; species Amiota mariae. Next base: position 52,713 of record JAWNKV010000318.1, read on the forward strand.
TTGCATGAACATTTGGCCATAAAAAAGATTTGTTCGCGTTGGATACCGCATAATTTGACAATCGCGCAAAAAAAAGGCTCGTGTCGATTGATGCAAAGAAATGTTGAAAAAATTCAATCGCGGTGCTTCAAAAGACGTCTATAAGATCGTGACAGGTGATGAATCATGGATCTATGCATATGAGCCTGAAACTAAACAGCAGTCGACTGTATGGGTCTTCCAAGATGAGCCAAATCCAACAAAAGTTGTTCGCGCACGAAGCACTTCGAAGCATATGATCACCTGTTTTTTTGGAATAACCGGACATGTCACCACCGTGCCATTAGAGAAACGTAGAATGGTTAATTATGAATGGTACACCACCATTTGTTTGCCAGAAGTGTTCGAAGAAATAAGAAAAATCAACCGCAGAAGACGAATCATTCTCCACCACGACAATGCGAGCTCTCACACATCGGCTCAAACAAATAACTTTTTAAACACTCAAAACGTCGAATTGATAGGTCATCCGCTCTATAGTCCAGATTTGGCACACAATGACTTCTTTTTATTCCCGCACACCAAAAAAAAATTGCGATGTCTACATTTTTCGACGCCTGAAGAAGCTGTAGATGCCTTCAAAACACATGTTTTGGAGGTACCTCATTCCGAGTGGGAAAAGTGCTTCGAAAATTGGTTCAATCGCATGCAAAAGTGTATTGATCTTCATGGAGAATATTTTGAAAAACAATAAAGTCATTTTCGTTGATACATATTTGTTATTATTTGTCTGTCTCAAAACTTAAGTAGCAGCCCTCGTATTACCAACACGAGTAAAAGAATCCAAATGTACTTTAAATCCTCCGTGTGGTCTCTAACCTCAACCTTGTTTACAACATTTGCGGTTGGGTTTTCAATTTTTGATTCCCTAGATCCCATGGCCAGTATTATTTTATGTTTGAAAATTAAATGTTTTTTAAAAATTTTTTTTTTGTTGTTGTCAAAAGAAGAGTTAAAGAGGAACCCTCTTACATACTAATTGCATACAAATGGTTTACATTAAACAAAGATCAAGCTGGTATACAATATGTTTTACTTTACTTAAAAATAAGTTTAATCCATTGTATGATTTTATTATTATGTTTTTTTATGTTCATATTCCTTTTTTTTTTGTAAACATGACTTTGATCATTCTCATACATTCAGCATTCGTTCCTGAACAAAACAAACGTCTCGATCGTTTTTGATCGCGAACAAAGAATAACATAGACGTTGTCGCGTGGCATTTTTTTGTATTCTAGAGAAGGGTTCTGTTATCGGAGGAACAAAAGTCTGCCAATTTATTGCATGAGGGTCATCTGTTTATAGGGAGAAATCGGCTGGAGTTTTTTTTTTTTTTTTGGGCCAGCTGTATTTAGCAATACGATCAAACTGTGAAGTAAACACAGATGATCGTATTGTTAAATCATGTGTTCGGCTAGTGCGTGAGTGTCTGACCGAAAAAAAATTGCAATTTGCAATAAAAACATATGGAGAAATATAGAAATTACGATTAGAAAAAGTATTGAAAAGTGTAAAAATATTGGGGTGTGCAAGAAACTAAAAAAAATTGAAAAAAAAGGAAAAAATATGCAGTTAAGAAAACATTCCCGGATTTACTAATAAAATAAATGAAAGGAACAAAAATGTAACAAGAGCAGCAATAGCAACAACAACAACGTATATAATAATAATAATAATGCCTAAACCCTATTGTGTGTGCCCCTCCTTTAAACAATTCTAAACAAAAAAAGAAATACAAGTCGAAAGAGCAAAAAAGAATAAAACACCAATAAAATAAATAAACATTTGTGTAAAAAAGTAATAAACATAACAGAAGTAGACTTTAATCAACTGGATATATGTTACGGACGTACATATCATCATATCACCAAGAATCAAAGCTTTGTTGTCTTCCTGGTGGTTGTGGTTTTTTTATGTTTTTTTTTAGTTTATTTTTTCTTTTCCATATTTTACTTTTTAGGGTTCCGTACCCATAGGGAGCTAACGGGACCCTATTACTAAGCTTACGATGTCCGTCCGTCCGCTCGTCTACTGCTCTATCTCATGAATGATAATAGATAGAGAGTTGAAATTTACACAGAATGTGTAATTCACTTGGGTGTAGAACGACAAATACTAAAAATACACATTTTTAGAAGCATTGTTCTTTAATTTAACCTTTTGTTTAACAATTTTTTTTTTTTTTGTAGTATACTTTGAGCTGTAATTGTAGTATACTTTTAGGCTGTTAAATATCCACATAATTTAATATTTTAAGCAAAAAATCTTGTACGATGGTACGGAACCCTCCGTGTGCGAGTCCGACTCACACTTGGCTGATTTTTTTTTTTTTTTTGTATTACTATTTATCAAAAAATAAATTAAGTAACGTGCAAATTAATGCACTGTTACTTCCTCCTGCACCTGTTGAGCAGGGTGTTGAGGTCTTGGGGTCGTTCCTTGAGGACTTGTTCATCCTCTGGTTATAAATTTCCCTCTCTCAGTCGTCCGATGACGATGGCTCGCTGTCGCTGTGCCTTTGCCCTTATGCCTCCCCTACGTTTGGGTAGCTTTGCTGTCTTAGGAATTGTTGTAAGCCTTTCGTCTCTGGCTTGGACTTGTTGTTTTTCTAGGGTAGTTGTTTTTTGGCGGGCCCTGTACTCTTCTATCGTGACTGGCTTGGGCCCCACTGTTGGTGTTGGTGGAATGATGTCTTCCCTCGCCGCCGTACCGACGCTAGTCGTTGGTACGTCGCTAGTCGATGGTACGGTACTCATTACACATTCACTTTATTGGTTCTGCTTCAGTTGTTTTACGGATTTGAGACGATTTATTTTTTGTTGTTGTTGTTTTTGAATCGTCAGCCCCGTCATTTTGACATAATTCATTTGTTTGAAGTTTGCTGGTATTGCTGTTGGTTCTGTTCTTGTAATTATAAAAACACTCAAATAATAAACTTTAATTTGGATTCACTATGACTTTCGGTTCATGTTATATATTATTTATAGTAGTATTTGTAAATGTGTTTTATTTAAATTTATTAAATCGATAAATATCAAAAATTATTTTTAAAGATATTTATTAAGTCACAAGCACTAAATTATGACAGAACAGCCGACCGGGTCCTGTCACGGTCCCCTTGTAGAATAAAAGACATCTTGTATGTTCAATAGTTCTTTTCTTCAATGATCTTTATTCAGCTTTTTGGATTTGCTTAAGTCTAGAATTGAAAGGGTGCAGTGTGATTATGCAATATGTTTTTATATGTGTACGTATGTACACTTGCATAAACAGTCTGTAGTTAGACTGCAAGCGCAGCATAATCGTGTACGACAGTCAGTGACTGAAGTGGCTGATCATGTTACCGTGGGATTGGAATGTGCGTTGGCATAAACAGTTTATGTATTTTAGGTTTATGTCTTTTTCATTATGTTTATATAAGCAACAAAGTGTTACACATTGATACATACATATAATTGCATGAGCACACTATTTTTTGATTTTCACAACAATTTCTGAATTCTAAAATTCACTATTTTTCTTGGTTTTATTAAAAATATTTTAATTCTTAATTTTCGCTACACCTTAGGTTAGGTTAGGTTAACGTGGCAGCCCTCAGACGAGAGGCTCACTTAGGCAGAGCCTCAGACAGACATTATGGCCCATTGTGGTACCAGCAAAGTGTTGACACGACACCCCTTAGTCCGATGCGGAGAACCACTTGGATTCCGAAATGAACCTAGCTATGTCTTTAATTGGTAGGAGTGATTGTTCGATTAATCTGGAGAGGAACATAGAGCCTTAGTGGTTTTATCTTCTTCTAGCGAGGGATGGACACTGTCACATCAGGTGAAGCACAGTCTCCTCCTCTTCTTCTGAACCGCAGCAATGACCAAGTCTTCCAGCATGTTTGCCTATGATGCAATGACCTGTTAGTACGTTTATGGTCTTGCTAATTGAGGTTCTGCCGAGATTGAGCAGCTGCCCGGTTCATTTCCTGTTTATGTAAAACCATGTTTGCCTAGCTATGCTGCAAGTGTCTTCTTCTACCCAGAAAGCATTAGCTTTAACTTGGTAGAATTTCCTAACAATGTGTTTCACTGTTGCTAACGGAATTCCAGCAGGAGACGTTACATTCCCACGGGACGTCCCTTCTTTTGCTAGTTCGTCAGCTTCACAGTTGCCCACAATGTCTCTATGTCCCGGCACCCAACATAGTTATATGGGTGCATGACAGGCTAGAGTGTCTAGGGAAGAACGGCAGTCAGCGACCAGCTTGGATGTAGTATATACACCCGAGAGGAACTTTATTGCCGCTTGGCTATCTGTATAGATATTAATATGGGACCTCGGAGCATCGTTGTCCAGAAGCCACCGGGAGGCCAACAGTATGGACATTACTTCTGCTTGAAAGACGCTGCAGTGGTCAGACGAGCGAAAGCTGAGCCTTAAGTATGGGTTATTGGAGAAGATGCCGCAACCGAATTTCTTCTCCAATTTGGAGCCATCTGTGTGGATGTCAATGGAATAAGGTTTTAGAACTTTACCGTCCAGCCAATCCTCTCTACTGTGAATGTGCTTGGAGAATTTCCGGATAAAGTAAGGTGTGGGGCATACATAGTCGACTAACCAAGGAGCAGATGGACCGCGTCCCAGAATACTTGCATGGCCCTGTATGTAACTAGTCCAGCGAGCTATGGTGCTAAGTCTAATGGCAGAACATCTGGCATACTGTTCAGCCAGAAGACTGATTGGTATCCAGTTGAGGATTGCAAACAGCGCTTTGGTGGAAGTGGTCCGAAGGGCCCATGTTATCATAATGGCTGCCGTTCTCCTGACTTTGTCAAGAGGTTTTTGGTTGACTGCCTTGAGACAGGCAGGCCATATAGAAAGTTGGGCTCCACTACAGCTGTATAGAGCCAGGTTGCGATGCGGGGGTTAAGGCCCCAGCTCGCACCCAATGCTCTCTAACCACACCTTACTTTTTATATTCAGTTTAATTATAATTTTCTAATTTAATTTTCACTAACATTAAGTTGTTAACTTAATTAATTTTAACTTTTTATATTTAGTTTAATTAAAGTTTTCAATTTAATTTTCACTAACATTAAGTTTTTAAATTTTAGTTTTAGTATAGGTATTCTAGTACTTAATTTTCCGATAGTTTTTACAATTTTATATTTTTTATATTTAGTTTTATAAGTAAATTATACTCTTCACACAGGAAATAGTATGATAAGTTTGTCATGAAGTTTGTAACACACAGAAGGATACATCGGAGATCCCATAAAGTGTATATATTCTTGATCAGCGCGACGAGAGGAGTTGATCTAGCTATGTCCGTCTGTACGTCGGTCTGTCTGTATGTATGCAAACTAGTTCCTCAGTTTTTGAGCTAGAGAGCAATACATTTGTCGGAATCAGCCGAATCGGTCCCCGCATACAAAATAGGATCCAAATGAAAGTTCTTATAAGAAAAACTTTTTGTTTTTTATACTATGGAACTGAAATTTGGACAATATAAGTGCCTAATCTACATCTACCAACCATGTAAATTTTAAAACCCTCAGACCACAAGGGGGTACGCCCCATACAAACCGGGATCCACATGAAAGTTGTACTACTAGAAGGGGCGTGAAGAGTATTACAACTTCGGCATAGCCAAAGTTAGTCTTTTTTTTATAGTTTTTTGATTTGATTTAGGTTCTCAGGTTTGAATATAAGGCTTTTTGATTGGGACTAATATTATGCGCTTCTTTTAGTTTAATAGATACCTAGAGTAGAGGTTTCTTGATCCCCGTTATTTCCTTATTCATTTTGTTTCCCTTTTCTTAATCTCCATTACTTCCTTATTAATGTTGTTTCTCTTTTATTAATCTCCGCTACTTCCTTACTGATTTTTATTTTCCTTTACCGTTTATACCTATTTCTTATTCTTAACACGGTTCTTTATATTGTTAGGTATGAATGTTCTGTGAATATGTTACTATACTATATAGACGTGACAATTTGAACTAAAATGACAGCGCTCTCATTTTTCTCTTTCCAATAATTTGTACGTGTTTCCAACAACAAAAACGCATGACATTGTTGTTGGCATGGTCAGATACTCAAAAACTTGTGTGAGCGATTGTTGTTGATTTGTTGAATTACTCAGCAATATTGAAAACGAAACAGAAATATTTAGAGATAAACCACAATTTTGAGAGTGAAAGTACAAAAATTTTAAGTTCGAATTCTGCTGGACCATCTGATTCTAGGTCACAACGGAGTGATCCAGGGCTAGCAACGGCTCAGGGTGGGGTTCATGACCTCTCTATTGGGACAGGGCCGGACAATTTAAATTTTCTTTTTATCCACCACCATCCTAATATGCACTACTCTCCTCGACAACACAAAAAAAAAACAAAAACAATACCTATACAAACTCTACCTACTCAACCTTTGCCACTTCGCAATGGCATGACTCAGGCTACACTGGCCTGGTCACGGTCACCAACCGAGATCCAAATGAAAGAAAAACTTTTTTGTTTTTTGAACTATGGAACTGAAATGGATACTATAAGAATTCGTTTTGGCAATTTTATATGTAACACAATTGTCTACAAATTTTCGGACAAACTTTGACATATTTTCAAACCAATAAATTTCGTAAATCTTTCCAAATGTTTTCTTCCTACCAATATGCATCACGGCTTCATGAACCGAGTTAATCAAAGACCTCATTAATGCTCAGGGACGCATAGACAAACAAAATGTTCTGTCGTTGCGCTGCACTTTGCGATGCAACACACCAGACCTCATTTACTATGTGTTAGCTAAATTTCGTTCTCTTTTACTATTGAAACAGTATTGGCGATATCGAAATCTCGTTGTTGTTCAGCCATGAGCCAAGCCTTAGAGCTCTCTATCATGTTGATTTCTTTGGGTTGTACCTTGTCAACAGGCAAATCAGGTAACGGATTTCTAGAGAAAAAGTCTGCATGAGCCATACGGCTCCCATTCCTATTAATAATATCAAAATCAAATGTCTGTAAGAAAGCCCACCACCTAAGAACTATCGGTGTCAAATCCAACTTGGTACGTCACAACCGTAAATTTAATATCAAATAGAAAATGCCGAAAATGCTTCACTAAGCTGAACACCGCCAGAGTTTCCAACTCATAGGAATGATATCTTGACTCTGTTGACGTGGTACATTTGCTACAATAAGCTACCACCTGTAGTCTACCCTGGCTCTTCTGCATTAATACTACCCCATAACCCACAGAACTTGCATCTGTATGCAATTCAGTTGGACTGTTTGGATTAAATATGGTTAAAATTGGCTCACTAGTCAGGATATCCACAATCTGTCTTCTAATATCTTCATGAACACATTTCCATTCAATTATGTTTTTAGGGGAACTAGTCGATGCAAGCCCCAAAAATTGGCGCACCTGAGTAACTGTCTGCGGCGGAGGAAGGACAACCAATGATTCTACTTTCTTTGAATTCAGTCGCACCTCGCCCCGACTGACCTCATAACCCAGATATTCGTCTTTGGTTTTTAGGAATCGACACTTCGTGATATTAAACACTGCCTTTACCAACGTGTCCAATACCTGTCGAAGCATTTCCAAACTCTCACCTATATCTGATGTTCCCACTACGATAATCAATGCACATTCTGTCTGACCCGTCTTTCTTCTTGACCAGCAATGCTGGACTTGCAAATTGAAAAGAAAAAAAGAAAATAAATACAAAAAATAAATATTATAAACAAGGTATGTATTCAAAAAAAAAAAACTTATAAACTATCAATAATGTATACAAAAAAATGAGCCAAGTGTGAGTCGGACTCGCACACGGAGGGTTCCATACCATCGTACAAGATTTTTTGCTTAAAATATAATATTATGTTTATATTTAATAGCCTAAAAGTATACTACAATTAACAGCTCAAAGTATACTACAAAAACAAAAAAATTGTTAAACAAAAGGTTAAATTAAAGAACAATGCTTCTAAAAATGTGTATTTTTAGTATTTGTCGTTCTACACCCAAGTGAATTACACATTCTGTGTAAATTTCAACTCTCTATCTATTATCATTCATGAGATAGAGCAGTAGACGAGCGGACGGACGGACATCGTAAGCTTAGTAATAGGGTCCCGTTAGCTCCCTATGGGTACGGAACCCTAAAAAGTAAAATATGGAAAAGAAAAAATAAACTAAAAAAAAACATAAAAAAACCACAACCACCAGGAAGACAACAAAGCTTTGATTCTTGGTGATATGATGATATGTACGTCCGTAACATATATCCAGTTGATTAAAGTCTACTTCTGTTATGTTTATTACTTTTTTACACAAATGTTTATTTATTTTATTGGTGTTTTATTCTTTTTTGCTCTTTCGACTTGTATTTCTTTTTTTGTTTAGAATTGTTTAAAGGAGGGGCACACACAATAGGGTTTAGGCATTATTATTATTATTGTATACGTTGTTGTTGTTGCTATTGCTGCTCTTGTTACATTTTTGTTCCTTTCATTTATTTTATTAGTAAATCCGGGAATGTTTTCTTAACTGCATATTTTTTCCTTTTTTTTCAATTTTTTTTAGTTTCTTGCACACCCCAATATTTTTACACTTTTCAATACTTTTTCTAATCGTAATTTCTATATTTCTCCATATGTTTTTATTGCAAATTGCAATTTTTTTTCGGTCAGACACTCACGCACTAGCCGATCACATGATTTAACAATACGATCTGTGTTTACTTCACAGTTTGATCGTATTGCTATACATTCTGTCAAAAAAGTACCGGGAATTTATAAATAAAACAACATTTTTACCTTTAATCATCCACATTTATTGGGTCGCCTTCAAAATAGGCACCATTTGCTCCAGTACATCTATGCCAACGGCATTTCCAATCATCGGAACCTTTGTTATAGGCGCTTTCCGGGATGGCCTTCAGTTCACGCGCCGAATTTTGTTTTATGGCTTCAATGGACTCAAAACGGGTGTCACGAAGCGGCAATTTTAGTTTTGGAAAAAGGAAAAAGTCACAGGGGGCCGTAATGATGCGTTCCATGAATGTGGGATCGGAATTACAGTGATCCAGCATGTCCGAAGCGACCTGTTCGCGATAGCGTTTTTGAAGAAAATTCAGCTCTTTTGGTATCAGTCGCGCGGCCGCCTTTCTCATGCCCAAAATATCAATTAAAATCGTACGTGCTGACTCGTGGGATATGTTGAGCTCATGTGCTATCTCTCTCAAGCTGGTATGAAGGTTTTCGAGCACCATTTCCTTAATTTTATCGACGTTATCGTCGGTAGAAGCCGTCGATGGGCGTCCGAAACGAGGCAAGTCTTCGACCACTTCACGACCGTCTTTGAAGGCTTTGTACCACTCATATGCCCGAGTTTTCGATAGAGCATTATTGCCAAAGGCCTTTTGTAACATTCTCAATACATCGGCACACGAAAATTCATTCGCGACACAAAACTTTAAACAAATTCTTTGTTCAACGAAATCACCCATAGTAAAAAATCGGCACGCACTATTGACATCGACTTACTTAACCAGCTGCTGTAAACAAACTGGTTGACAGATCCTGCTCAAACTTGGCATAGTAATTAAGGACAGTTGTACCAACCTAGGAAAAAAAATACCTGCCTAGATTACCCCGCCAGATTTAAATCGACAATTCCCGGTACTTTTTTGACAGAATGTATACAGCGCTGGCCAAAAAAAAAAAAAAAAAATCCCCAGCCGATTTCCCCCTATAAACAGATGACCCTCATGCGATAAATTGGCAGACTTTTGTTCATCCGATAACAGAACCCTTCTCTAGAATACAAAAAATATCCCACGCGACAACGTCTATGTTATATATATTCTTTGTTCGCGATCAAAAACGATCGAGACGTCTGTTTTGTTCAGGAACGAATGCTGAATGTATGAGAATGATCAAAGTCATGTTTCGAACGAGAGTTTCGACCTGAACAGAGCATGAAAATTTTAATTTAGAACTTGATCGAAACCTGATTAGAACAAAGAAGTCCGAGTCAGCTCGTGTCACACCAAGTGAAATGTTTTTGTTTTAAGTAAATGCATGCATGTATTAATTATGCATGTGTTTTTGATGCAGTTTTTTTCATAAAAACAAGTGCACTTACATATTTGTTTTATTTAAGACGAAAGTAGATTAAGAGGTACAGAATTAAACAATTTTTTTTTATTAAATACTAGCATAGCCTGGCGCGCGTTGCTGCGGCAACTCGTGATGTTAGTGTGAGATTTTTGTATTCATTGTTCTTGTGAAAATTGTATGGAGGCAATTTACATAGGTTCTTAATATAATAATCGAATGGTAGATTACCATAAGATATATAGATTCCCGCCATCCTGATTGGTTAAACGTTGATGGAGCGAAAAGACGTTAAACAGTTTTCTCGTCCTATTTTATATATATAGATAGATTAGGGCGTATTCCCATTGTTGTCATCGTTTTAAAACGAAATAAAAACGAAAATACGGAATCACTATTGTTGTTATCGACATTAATAGAAAATATTTCATATTCCCTATTTTGAAATGAAGATAGAAACGACATAGAAACGTTTGTATTCTGTCGTTTTCATTTTTAGTAACGATATTGAAACAAGTGAAGTGAAAATTGAAATTAAAATATGAAAATAACAGCGTTGCGGCAATTCGAATCTTGGGTTTCAGAAACAATTAAAACAAAATAAATCCGCTTGCACCTTCAGTCCGTGACGGAAACGGTTGGCACAAAGTAAATAACACTAAATTAGTACAGTAATGGTGATGGTGATGATGGTAAATGGTGACCAGCAAATCTGAAGCCAGAGCAACAGGAGAAGGGCTTATAAGCAGATTTCACTGTCGTCGTTGGAAGAATCGGTGGCAAATTTTTTGCAATTTGAAAAGTAATTAAATCCAATAAGAGATGTTGTAGGATTCGGTGAAGAAATTGAGGAGCTGACTATTGTGGAAGAAGAGTTGGAAATAAAGCGTCTACTTCCGCCGATACCAGCAATTACGAAATAACCACCATTTCGCCAATGGTCCGGTCATCAGCTAATAACAAATCCGCTTATAAAGAAAGGATTCCATTACTGCGAAAGCAAACTGATGTACAACAAGAAAACTGCAATCACATGGATTCCATTAAAGTGCATTTAAAAGACATTTCTTGTTACCAAAGAAAGAGGTTTTAAATTGAAGTGGAACGCATTAAAATTTTTAAAAGAAAATCACAAAAAGAAGAAGAAATGCTGAACATTGATACTGCAATAAGAAAGAAAAAAACTTGAATTGTTGTAAAGATTTGCATAATTAGTTTTTTTTATTTAACATTTCATGTTTTTTTTATGAATGTATTATAATAAATATAAATCTTTTATCGAAAAAGTATTTTTAATTGTATCTCTTATTCTAGCAGCTTTTGTACAATCATTTCTGTCCTCATTTTCATTACTCATGTTATGATTTTCAGCTTCATCGGAAGGCATTTGTACTTCACTGTCGGGGAATGAAGTATTGTAGTGTATGCAAAAATTATGGAGAGCAGCACATGCATTAACAATTTGTGTAATTTTTTGGGTATCGTAATGTAATTCACGTGCTCCAAGGAGGCATCAAAATCGATATAAATGCACTCCAATTTCTCGCTCTATAATATTTCGTGCCTTTGCATGTACCGAATTGTAACGGCTTTCTGCCACGAATTATATTCACCAGCTTTAAAATTTTATCGTAGAAATCTTCTTACTCGACTTGTATTCCAGATTAATGAATCATGGCCAAATTATTTGTAAAAATGCCAAAAAGAGCAACACAATCTATACCAGTGCTGCCAACTTTTATTTGTTTTTTATGTAGTTTTCAATAACTTTTCTTCGTCGTTAATACATAGAGTATTTCAGGAATATGAATTTCGGAACGAAGCGACAATAAAACGTCAACGACATAGAAACGAATTTTAAAACGACAATGATAACGGGAGTACGCCCCAACGATTTGATGATTTTTTGATTATGAATGAAATGTTGTGTATAATAAATAAAATAAATATCAATACATAAAATGAATTTAAAATAAACCAGCTTGTTGTTGCTTGAGGATCAAATTGAAGAAATATTTATTTAAATAAACTATAATTTAAAAAAATTTACAGTCTTTACGAAATTCGTAAACGACGCTATCAATGAAAATGACCATACACACAATCACACATACGCTTTAATTTATTTCTGCATTAACTATTTCATTCTTCTCTCTTCCTCGACTTGCGCACCATCACATTTTTATAAGCGCCAATAACATCGGCACAATCACACATACACCTTAACTTATTTGTACTGATCTTAACAGTTTTATTAAGTAAAAACTAAACTTTGTATACATTGTATATATTTATATCGAAGGTTAAAAGGGTAACCTTAGTTAACGTCAAGCATTCTGCTTGGGTGAGATCTCTGCTATAAAACTTGAAAAGATAAGTCCTTGTGCAAGTGAGATAGTTGCATGGTGGTAGTCTGGCAACACTAAAAATGGAATGTGAGGCGAACATTGTGAATGTGTAAGAAAAGAAGAAGATCAATAAGAGGAAGGCTACAAGTGATCGTGGGTTAAAATAAGAAAGAAAGAAAATAAAAAGACAAAAAGGGCAGCGAAATCATCGCGTTGATGAAAGATCCTCACCAACCCCGACATCAGAAGTGGGATCGGCTCCGCCACAAGATTCAACTGATTGCTCGCGTTCATTGATAGAGCAGCAAAACAATAATTTGGCAGAATTGCTCAAAACAATGCAGAGGCCAGTTACAAGAGATGTGAAGACGGTCTCGTTGCCAAATTTCAACCCAGAGTTGCCAAATGTAGATGCATTTAATTTTGGAAGAGAATTTAAGGGAAGGAAGTGCACTAGTTACCGCGCTTACCAAGGCGTTGGAATGCAGTGCGTCTCAGTGGCTTTCACAAGTGTCAGGCATAACATGGGCAGAGTTCAAAGAACTCTTTATTGAGCGGTTTGAGGGCAATAAAAACCCAGCTGCGGCACCCATGAATGTATTAAATAATCGTCCGGCTGATAATGAGTGTCGGTGGTGCTCACGCATGCAGCTGACATTGATAAGCGACTGTTGCATTTGTTGTTTGCCACAAATATTAGGACACGGAGTGAGCTACAGGCAGTATTGAAATCATTTACTTTTGGTTCGAAAATAAAGTTGCCTAGTGGAAATGATGACAGCGATGGACAGGAGGTAAAACGAAGGAAATTAACAGTGATGAACTGCTTCGATTGTGGCAAAATAGGACATAAGGCGGCAGCATGTAGGTTGAAGAAGGAAATTCAACCAGGCCGTCGGACAAGGAGCAAGCAGAAGTTCTTGGGACCAGACTAAGGCATCAGTTTAATGTTTTAGTTGGCATGATATGGGACATTTTGCATCACGCTGTCCGAAGGTAATTGCAAAAAATGTTGGTGGCAGTGGTTCAGACAGACTGAATGAAAGGCGTGTTGATATATGCTTCAAAAGACCATCAGGAATTCGTTTTATTTTGATTCTGGAGCGGAATGTTCCATGTTGAAAGAGTCTATTGGACAAAGATTTGGGGGTAAACATTTGGATAATTCGGTGAAATTGACATGTATTGGACTAGCCAGTGTAGTTATTACGCAACAAATTTTGACATTAGTAGAAATTGATGAAATTAGATTAGAGATTTAATTTCATTTATTTGAGTCACAACATTATGGTTGGGTGTGATGTGTTGAGTCATAGTTTCTCGGTGAAATTGAATGCAAATGATAAATGTGTGTCAGGTGGATTTAAGAATTATTTACATCGAACTTCTAATGAGATTTAAGCCAAGATTGTGCGAGATACTTAGTGAATGTAAAAACAATTTCATCAAGGGAACTCAGAAAATTGTTGCTTATGTCAAAGCTATGCAAATTCGGTTAGAAGACCCAAGTAAGACAGCATGAGATAGTTCGTGATAAAATTCAAGAGTTACTTTCTGCAAACATTATTTGTCACAGTTCTTCGCCATATGCAAGTCCAGCATTGCTGGTCAAGAAGAAAGACGGTTCAGACAGAATGTGCATTGATTATCGTAGTGGGAACATCAGATATAGGAGAGAGTTTGGAAATGCTTCGACAGGTTTTGGACATGTTGTTCAAGGCAGTGTTTAATATCACGAAGTGTCGATTCCTAAAAACCAAAGACGAATATCTGGGTTATGAGGTCAGTCGGGGCGAGGTGCGACCGAATTCAAAGAAAGTAGAATCATTGGTTGCCCTTTCTCCGCCGCAGACAGTTACTCAGGTGCGCCAATTTTTGGGGCTTGTATCGACTAGTTCCCCTAAAAACATAATTGAATGGAAATGTGTTCATGAAGATATTAGAAGACAGATTGTGGATATCCTGACCAGTGAGCCAGTTTTAACCATATTTAATCCAAACAGTCCAACTGAATTGCATAGGTTATGGGGTAGTATTAATGCAGAAGAGCCAGGGTAGACTACAGGTGGTAGCTTATTGTAGCAAATGTACCACGTCAACAGAGTCAAGATATCATTCCTATGAGTTGGAAACTCTGGCGGTGTTCAGCTTAGTGAAGCATTTTCGGCATTTTCTATTTGATATTAAATTTACGGTTGTGACGTACCAAGTTGGATTTGAGACCGAGAGTTCTTATGTGGGGGCTTTCTTGCAGACATTTGATTTTTATACTATTCATAGGAATGGGAACCGTATGGCTCATGCAGACTTTTTCTCTAGAAATCCGTTACCTGATTTGCCTGTTGACAAGGTACAACCCAAAGAAATCAACACGATAAATGAGGTCTGGTGTGTTGCATCGCAAAGTGCAGCGCAACGACAGAACATTTTGATTGTTTATGCCTCCCTGAGTATTAATGTGGTCTTTGATTAACTCGGTTTGGTTTGAAGAAATTCCCATTGCATGGCACACAGTGCATATAGACGCAACGGGGAGCTTTAATGGTAACAATGATTAGAAAGAGTATATTTTGGTTTTGATCGACGCCTTCACCAAGGATTTTTTTTTTGTATTACACGCTGCAAATCAATTCGATCAATAGCATCAGGGCCTTGAAAGCAAGTATTTCATTGTTTGGTGCACCTAAGCGTGTTATTTCTGATCAAGGCCGCTGGACAGTTTGACAGGATGATGAGAACGCTTAAAAATACCTTAACTGCAGTGGAAGGTGATTGGGAGCGATCATGGCCGGAAGCATTGCCTGATATACAGTTACCATTGAACTGTACTGTGAGTCGAGTTACGAAGTGTAGTCCTATTCAGTTATTGATTGGAATGGTGGCTAGACCATTAGAGTTGATGCATTTTGATGAGCAAATTCAGGAGATGTATATAGAGGAAATATGACAACAGGCTGTGAATAAGATTGAGAAGTCAGCCAAAGGAGATAAGGCTAGATTTGATCAAACAGTAGCTAAAGTTAAAATGTTTAACGTAGGGGAATTTGTATTGCTTCAAAATGAGGAAAGGAATTTGACAAAGTTAGATCCAAAACATAAGGGTCCTTTTAAAGTTATTGAAACTTTGAATGGGGATAGGTATGTCCTACGTGCAATAGACTCTATTCGAACATTCAAATACCCTCTTGATCGCCTACGTGGAGTGCCTGATAGAGAACCCTTTACTGATTAAAAACAAAAAAAGAAAAAAAAAACATAGATTGGATTAAGTGTTCAATTATGGTAATCAAGTTTTTTTTTTAGATAAGGAATGAATTTATTGGGTCTGAGTGTGTCATTGGACGGGTGTGATACATAATGTTCTAAACATTAGACAGAAGTGGTGACATGTTATTTTTTTTTATAATCTTTAATTGTTTTGTTAAAATGGAAGGACTTATAGACTTTATCTGATTGTCAATGCATTTGTGTAACAATGAAGTTAATGTGGATGGAAGTGATAGCTATTTTTGTTGCTTGATGAAAGTAACTATTGTTGTTGACAACAATCGTCGTATAGACTGAAAAAAAAGAAGAAAGAAAGTCACACGTGAACGTGTGAATGGTTAGGATGGCCGTATCGGAGGTTAAAAGGGTAACCTTAGTTAACGTCAAGTATTCTGCTTGGGTGAGATCGCTGCTATAAAACTTGAAAAGATAAGTCCTTGTGCAAGTGAGATAGTTGCATGGTGGTAGTCTGGCAACACTAAAAATGGAATGTGAGGCGAACATTGTGAATGTGTAAGAAAAGAAGAAGATCAATAAGAGGAAGGCTACAAGTGATCGTGGGTTAAAATAAGAAAGAAAGAAAATAAAAAGACAAAAAGGGCAGCGAAATCATCGCGTTGATGAAAGATCCTCACCAACCCCGACATCAGAAGTGGGATCGGCTCCGCCACAAGATTCAACTGATTGCTCGCGTTCATTGATAAAGCAGCAAAACAATAATTTGGCAGAATTGCTCAAAACAATGCAGAGGCCAGTTACAAGAGATGTGAAGACGGTCTCGTTGCCAAATGCAAATGCAGGGGCTTGGTGTGAAACTGCGTATTTAATTTTGGAAGAGAATTTAAGGGAAGAAAGTGTACTAGTTACCGCGCTTACCAAGGCGTTGGAATGCAGTGCGTCTCAGTGGCTTGCACAAGTGTCAGGCATAACATGGGCAGAGTTAAAAGAACTCTTTATTGAGCGGTTTGAGGGCAATGAAACCCCAGCTGCGGCACTCATTAATGTATTAAATAATCGTCCGGCTGATAATGAGTGTCGGTGGTGCTCACGCATGCAGCTGACATTGATAAGCGACTGCAACGGTTGTTGTTTGCCACAAATATTAGGACACGGAGTGAGCTACAGGCAGCATTGAAATCATTTACTTTTGGTTCGAAAATGAAGTTGCCTAGTGGAAATGATGACAGTGATGGACAGGAGGTGAAACGAAGGAAATTAACAGTGATGAAGTGTTTCAATTGTGGCAAAATAGGACATAAGGCTGCAGCATGTAGGTTGAAGAAGGAAATTCAACCAGGCCGTCGGACAAGGAGCAAGCAGAAGTTCTTGGGACCAGACTAAGGCATCCGTTTAATGTTTTAGTTGGCATGATATAGGACATTTTGCATCACGCTGTCCGAAGGTAATTGCAAAAAATGTTGGTGGCAGTGGTTCAGACAGACTGAATGAAAGGCGTGTTGATATATGCTTCAAAAGACCATCAGGAATTCGTTTTATTTTGATTCTGGAGCGGAATGTTCCATGTTGAAAGAGTCTATTGGACAAAGATTTGGGGGTAAACATTTGGATAATTCGGTGAAATTGACATGTATTGGACTAGCCAGTGTAGTTATTACGCAACAAATTTTGACATTAGTAGAAATTGATGAAATTAGATTAGAGATTTTATTTCATTTATTTGAGTCACAGCATTATGGTTGGGTGTGATGTGTTGGGTCATGGTTTCTCGGTGCAATTGGATGCAAATGATAAATGTGTGTGAGGTGGAGTCTAATGAGGTGGATTTAAGAATTATTTACATCGAACTTCTAATGAGATTTAAGCCAAGATTGTGCGAGATACTTAGTGAATTTAAAAACAATTTCATCAAGGGAACTCAGAAAATTGTTGCTAATGTCAAAGCTATGCAAATTCGGTTAGAAGACCCAAGTAAGACAGCATGAGATAGTTCGTGATAAAATTCAAGAGTTACTTTCTGCAAATATTATTTGTCACAGTTCTTCGCCATATGCAAGAAGAAAGACGGTTCAGACAGAATGTGCATTGATTATCGTAGTGGGAACATCAGATATAGGTGAGAGTTTGGAAAGGCTTTGACAGGTATTGGACACGTTGGTAAAGGCAGGGTTTAATATCACGAAGTGTCGATTCCTAAAAACCAAAGACGATTATCTGGGTTATGAGGTCAGTCGGGGCGAGGTGCGACCGAATTCAAAGAAAGTAGAATCATTGGTTGCCCTTCCTCCGTCGCAGACAGTTACTCAGGTGCGCCAATTTTTGGGGCTTGTATCGACTAGTTCCCCTAAAAACATAATTGAATGGAAATGTGTTCATGAAGATATTAGAAGACAGATTGTGGATATCCTGACCAGTGAGCCAGTTTTAACCATATTTAATCCAAACAGTCCAACTGAATTGCATAGGTTATGGGGTAGTATTAATGCAGAAGAGCCAGGGTAGACTACAGGTGGTAGCTTATTGTAGCAAATGTACCACGTCAACAGAGTCAAGATATCATTCCTATGAGTTGGAAACTCTGGCGGTGTTCAGCTTAGTGAAGCATTTTCGGCATTTTCTATTTGATATTAAATTTACGGTTGTGACGTACCAAGTTGGATTTGAGACCGAGAGTTCTTATGTGGGGGCTTTCTTGCAGACATTTGATTTTTATATTATTCATAGGAATGGGAACCGTATGGCTCATGCAGACTTTTTCTCTAGAAATCCGTTACCTGATTTGCCTGTTGTCAAGGTACAACCCAAAGAAATCAACATAATAGAGAGCTCTAAGACTTGGCTCATGGCTGAACAACAACGAGATGTCGATATCGCCAATACTGTTTCAACAGTAAAGGAGAACGAAATTTAGCTAACACATAGTAAATGAGGTCTGGTGTGTTGCATCGCAAAGTGCAGCGCAACGACAGAACATTTTGATTGTTTATGCCTCCCTGAGTATTAATGTGGTCTTTGATTAACTCGGTTTGGTTTGAAGAAATTCGCATTGCATGGCACACAGTGCATATAGACGCAACGGGGAGCTTTAATGGTAACAATGATTAGAAAGAGTATATTTTGGTTTTGATCGACGCCTTCACCAAGGATTTTTTTTTTGTATTACACGCTGCAAATCAATTCGATCAATAGCATCAGGGCCTTGAAAGCAAGTATTTCATTGTTTGGTGCACCTAAGCGTGTTATTTCTGATCAAGGCCGCTGGACAGTTTGACAGGATGATGAGAACGCTTAAAAATACCTTAACTGCAGTGGAAGGTGATGGGGAGCGATCATGGCCGGAAGCATTGCCTGATATACAGTTACCATTGAACTGTACTGTGAGTCGAGTTACGAAGTGTAGTCCTATTCAGTTATTGATTGGAATGGTGGCTAGACCATTAGAGTTGATGCATTTTGATGAGCAAATTCAGGAGATGTATATAGAGGAAATATGACAACAGGCTGTGAATAAGATTGAGAAGTCAGCCAAAGGAGATAAGGCTAGATTTGATCAAACAGTAGCTAAAGTTAAAATGTTTAACGTAGGGGAATTTGTATTGCTTCAAAATGAGGAAAGGAATTTGACAAAGTTAGATCCAAAACATAAGGGTCCTTTTAAAGTTATTGAAACTCTGAATGGGGTTAGGTATGTCCTACGTGCTATAGACTCTATTCGAACTTTTAAATACCCTCTTGATCGCCTACGTGGAGTGCCTGATAGAGAACCCTTTACTGATTAAAAACAAAAAAAGAAAATAAAAAAACAAAGATTGGATTAAGTGTTCAATTATGGTAATCAAGTTTTTTTTTTAGATAAGGAATGAATTTATTTGGTCTGAGTGTGTCATTGGACGGGTGTGATACATAATGTTCTAGAACATTAGATAGAAGTGGTGACATGTTATTTTTATTTATAATCTTTTATTGTTTTGTTAAAATGGAAGGACTTATAGACCTTATCTGATTGTCAATGCATTTGTGTAACAATGAAGTTAATGTGGAGGGAAGTGATAGCTATTTTTGTTGCTGTATGGAAACAATTATTGTGTTAATGTGTTGGTAACTATCGCTGGATTGAAGTGATATTTATTTTTGTTGCTTGATGGAAGTAACTATTGTTGTTGACAACAATCGTAGTATAGACTGAAAAAAAAGAAGAAAAAAAGTCATACGTGGACGTGTGAATGGTCAGGATGGCCGTGTCGGAGTTTAAAAGGGTAAGCTTAGTTAACGTCAAGTATTCTGCTTGGGTGAGATCGCTGCTATAAAACTTGAAAAGATAAGTCCTTGTGCAAGTGAGATAGTTGCATGGTGGTAGTCTGGCAACACTAAAAATGTAATGTGAGGAGAACATTGTGAATGTGTAAGAAAAGAAGAAGATCAATAAGAGGAAGACTAGAAGTGAGCGTGGGTTAAAAAAGAAAGAAAGAAAATGAAAAGACTAAAAAGGGCAGCGAGATCATCGCGTTGACGAAAGATCCTC
The DNA here is from genome assembly GCA_035041805.1 of Amiota mariae. Lineage (NCBI taxonomy): Eukaryota > Metazoa > Arthropoda > Insecta > Diptera > Drosophilidae > Amiota > Amiota mariae. The sequence goes on from JAWNKV010000318.1 coordinate 72,968, forward strand.
ACCAACTCAGACATATTGTATATATAAATATTATCTTTAACTAGCTGGTCCGCCGTGCGTTGCTAAGCCCTCGCTCGAGCCTCTGTTTCTTTAAAACAATAAATGAATACTACTAAAAGGTGTTGCATATTTATTTTATTAATTTTTTAAAGGCAAATATATTCTTTTTAGGATTAAGTTTTTTAAATTTTTTCAAAGCCAAGGACAGAAACGTTCGTACATGTTCATGCTGTGCTTCTTCTTGAATTTTATGTTGTTTATGTTATTGCTGTATTTTTTCCTCTCTGAGAACATACAAGAGTATTGGGCTCTTCGTTCTCTTCTTTCTGTATACGATGTTCTTTGAAGCAACAACAAAAAATGATCACTGACGAAAATCGCAGAAGCACCGAAAAATTTATTCTGCTACCCGTGCTAAGCCTGGTATATACAATAAATTGCATGTTGTATAGGGAGTTGAGAGGAAGGTTTAATACAATCAGCGAAGCGGCCCAGGCCCACTAGTTACATATATATTTGGATAATTTTGCCAATAATAATAGAATCGAAAATATTTCTACTGCTGGGCGAATGCATGCAATTCGAGCAAGAGAGAATACAAAAATCAGCCAAGTGTGAGTCGGACTCGCACACGGAGGGTTCCGTACCATCGCACAAGATTTAACACAATGTATGCAAATTTGTATCTCTGTTTGAAGTTATGTTAAATTAATTTGCTTTTGTTTTTGTCGCAAAATTGAAATATTCAACAACCTAAAAGTATACAAAAAAAAAAAAAATATTAACCAAAATATTAAACAAAAGATTAAATAACAAAGCTTCTAAAACTGTGCGCAGAGCATATTGAAGCACTCGTTTCTTGTGGGACCCCTCTATTTATTTTATTTTTGTATTTGTCGCTCTACATATGAAAAACGTAAAGCAAAAATTGTAAATTTAACGTAAAGGTGAAACTTTTTTTTTAATTTTTCCACATTCCATGATATAAAATTAAAAACATATGTATTCAAATTCAAATTAAAAGCATTATCGGGAGAAGGTTTGAGGCTGACATTCAATCGAACGCGCCTGATCGGATGCAGCTTCAGACACTGACTTGGCAAAGAGGATGAACGATATTCAGTTTGCGACAAAACACAAAACTGATCGCACGCATTAAACGGTTCATAAAGCTAAGTCCATTTAGGCAACACAGCAACAACAATAGCAACAACAATTTCTTTATACATATACCAGCATAAAAACAATTGTAATTATATCCGGAAAAATTCAGCAGAGAGTCAAAGTGAATAGCAAAAAGTAACAATAAATAGTATAAATAAAGAAGATAAAGCAAACAAACTATTTGTGTGATTCTTTATTCAGCGGGTGATAAAAAACATTGTCTTCCTTAAAACATTTGGTGACCCCGACTTGATATTGGTCAAAATTATTTTATTTATGAGTTATTGTTGTCGGTACGTGTAAATTTAAAGTGCATAATTATATAGTTGAAAATACTAATCACAAAGCAAAGTGAAGTGACACCTTTAGTGAACTCAGTATTTTTCATTAAATTTTAAATCGTTGTGACTCCTAACTCTTGAGTGGCTACTCTTGAGTCAAACATTATTTTGTGTTTCCTTTTCTTTATTAACAAAAACAAACTTCGATTATTTATTTTTTAATTTACAAATTGCTAATATCAATTGGTTAACGCGATTAATTAAATATATGTAAAACGAAAATTATCAAATGTCGACTGTTATTGCGAGACGAAAAAATGATTTTGTTATATGCTACTATTGTTGTTATCGGTGTTATGTTGCTTATAATGATGATACTGCTATTGTTGTTGCTGATCTTATGATGTTGTTGTGATTGTGATGTTACTGTTAGCGTTGTTGTTGCCATAGTGTTGTTGTATTGTTGTTGTTTCCAACCATCAGCACTATGTTAAGTGCGTATTGCGAACTCGACGATGTGCTAACAGCAACAGACTAAAAAATCACTGAAACATAGCATTAAAAGCAGCAGAAGCCGCAGTAAATGAATCAACATAGCAGGACCTTATTTGTACGATCAGGACCCGCCATGCCCTTCTATATTTTATTGGCATAACCAAACATACTCCCCCCGTTGAAGAGCGTACGCCTTCAACATCAATTGTTTAACTACCCTGGTCCAATAATCGAAATGTGGCCCAAGTTGAGATACTCTTGAAAGAATGCCGATAAACTTTCAGAATGCTGGGCTGATGTCGTCTAACGAAATTGCAAAATTGACGCATCAACCTGTTTAACTGAGGGCTGGGGTTGATGGCGTCCGATAGATTGCAAAATTGTCCTACCAACTTGTCCAACCGAGTGCTGATGTTGATGGCATCCGAGAGATTACAAAATTACCAAAAAATCTTCCATAGCCATAGTGCTGAAACAATGCAAAATTATCATATAGGATGAATGCACTATGGCACACAAACATTCTATTGAGGAGTTGAACAGAGCACTCAAAGATCTCAAAAACAACGACAAACTATTCGGAATTCTGTTGCTCCTTGCAGGAAAACACTTCCCGTCATTCAATGTTCAACGTACGCCGATGAGATCAACGCTTGCTTGAAATCATCGCTACTGTGGCGTAATGTTGATTTACTACAGAGTTCATTTGAAACAAAGAATTTTCAAACAGTGTGTCGAAGAAAACATGTTGTGCTGAAGGAACTAGATAATTCGAGATAACAAAAAAGGACAACGAAATGAATGGGAGCTTAAAATCTTCTAGCCCGATAAAAGAGTCACGGTCCCGAAGAATGTTATTGACAGAATTAATGCCTCTAGCATGACTCATATAAGTTTCTAAATTGGAATTAGGAGGAATATAAGAACATGATAAACAGATTCATGCGGCTAAACCTCTCACAAATAAACTTAATATTGGCTGAACAGTTTAGATCAACAAATTTTGATCGAAGGAGATGAGACAATCATTGAAAGTTTTCTGAGTGAAAGACAATTTTCAGTATTTATAGATGGAAGCCATTCAAACTGCAAGCCTTTAAACGCTGGAGTACCACAGGTTTCTGTGCTTGGTCCTATTTTGTATAATATCTACGAGTATACACATGATATTTCTGAAAATTGTAAAACAGCTATCATTGCTGATGATACAGCAATTTACTGCTCAGGTGATAATTTTAAATTATTAAAAGGTCACTTGCAAGTTGCACTTAATAATTTAGCAACTTATTTCACAACTTCGAAAATAAAATTAAATGCAAGAAAGTTAAAAGCCATTTACTTCACCAAAAAACGCAAAGCCTGCCATTTTCCAAATTCAAATTTGGTAATTGACACCACTAGTGTTCCATAGGAAAGCCACCTAAGATAGCTGGGTTTACACTTACCCCAGAATTTAGCATTTAACAGACATTTATAAATATATATATAAATTAATCTAAACAACATGCATACTCTACTTTTTCATACACAGAAAATCTCTTTTATGTGCTCATAATAAAATGGTGATATTCAAATGAATTGTAACACCGATTATCCTGTATGATTCTGTTGTCTGGGGATATTAAATCTGCCATACTATTTCTCTACAGATTGTCTGCATAAATTAGCACATGCTAATCATATTAAGGAGCAAATATACAATGCCAAAAGAAATTTTATTACGCAGCATTAATGTTACGCTCATTCGTGCGTACGACAGATTCTTTTAGCCCTATCCTCTGGTTATTACTAATAAGAATTGGTTTTTCACATAGTCTAGTTAAAGTACTGTGTAAGTTCTATATAAGGTTTTTCTTTCTTTCCCAATTTTTCTTAATAAAAAAATTATGTATACACAGAGAGAAAAACACCGGTCTAAGAACAGCCCGGATTGTACTTAATTATAGAACATACCAAGTTGAGTTGCATTTGGTGTAAATGTGCTTGAAATAAGTAAGATTTGCACTTAAACTGAAATTCGAGTGCAAGTAAACTTGAATTAAGAACAAATAAACATGAATTGAGAACAATGTGAGTTCATCTTTCTACTGTTAGAAAAAGATAGCGAAAATGTTGTCATTACAAGTGAAATGTTCTCAAATTAAGCACGTATTTTCAAGAACAAGAAATCTTAAATTAAGTTTGTTTTGTTATGTTTTTGATAACCTTATGAACTTACTTTAACAACAAGAAATCTTACTTTAAGTACGTTTTGTGTTCATTACGACACCATTCGGTCTTGTTTTAAGACCAAAGCAACTTAAAGTGAGACCATTTCGGTCTCAAATCAAGTACAGATTGTGCTTCGGGGTCTGAAAAGTAGAACGAAATGCACTTGAAGTGAGAACATATGTTCTCAAAATGAGACCATTTCGGTCTCAAATCAAGTACGGATTGTTCTTTAAGGTCTAAATATGAGAACGAAATGTACTTGAAGTAAGAACATATGTTCTCAAAATGAGATCATTTTGTTCTCGTACATTCGCTCTTTGAAATTTGTTCTCATTCCTCGGCTAAATGAAAACAAAACGCGAAAGAGTAACGAAAAATGCATAAGTGATTCGCAACCTAGGCTTCGCGGTATTTTGGCGTGGCGCCAATTTTTTAGAATTACTGAAAGTATACCGCGACGGAAAATATGCTGTGAATCACTGATATGGGTACATACGTGTATACAAACGCATATCCGCAAAGAGAATAAGAATACACATTTCTAAATGCGCGTGTTTTTTTTTAATGATCTGCAACGAGACCATAAAGAGAATGAAAAAACAACAACCACATTAAAACGAGCCTAAAAAAATCCCAGTTACAATGTGGTTGTTGTTTTTTCATTCTCTTTATGGTCTCGTATGTACCCATACCAATGATTCACAGCATTTTTTCCGTCGCGGTATACTTTTTGTAATTCTAAAAAATTGGCGCCACACCAAAATACCGCGAAGCATAGGTTTCGAATCACTTATGTATTTTTTGTTACTCTTTAGCGTTTTGTTTTGATTTAGCCGTTATGTATATTAAATTAAGCTCAGGTTGCGTTAGCAGGCAAAATGAAAATAGTTCATTTGCTGCAAATTTATGCGTTACTGAGTTTGATATAGATCTGGATGAAGCCATAAAAAATAATCTGAACAGAGATTGCGCGGATTGGGGAGAAGTATGCGAAAACTGGAAAAAAAAAACATTTAAGCTACGCCAACAAAATTTGAGGGACTTGAATAGCGTAGAACTTTTCCATCAGTGGAACAAATTTTCCCACGCAAAGGTTGCCGATTTGGTAAGATACATATTTGAATAATATCAATTTAAATTTTTATAATAATTTTGTTCGTATGTTTTCATTTAATTAAAGATCAATATTGATTTCAAAATTCTTCACCCCAATAAAGAGAATTTGCATTTAGCAAAATGGGAACTATTTAAAAAAAATGTACTTGCTTATTACGAAAGCAATATAAATAATGAGTATTCTAAACAGCTTCTTGGTTTCATCAAGTCAAAAACATCTCTAGGTATTTCATTTCTTGCACTTAAATTATCAATTATTACATTCCAAAATCAAAAATTATACAAATTCTGAACTGCATTTCCTTATTACTTGTTTGCTTTAACAGATACAGAGGATTACTTGTATTACATTCTGCTAAATGCAGTTTTGCCATCAGGAGCACGATTCAAAGATGACTCTGGTAAAAAGAAAACAACAATTATGGACTCATTGGAGAGTATGATATTAAAGTTGGCAACTCTTAATGATTTGGAGAGAAAGGTGGATGATGTAATTCAGAAATTCTACTCAGCGGGTTTGACTATTCAACCCTTCATCATTGTGGAAGGATTGTCCGACAACAACATGAAAGGTTTCTACATTTATTTTGATAGCCATTTAATTAAAGTGAACTCATTCGTTGAAAGTCTTGATATATGTTTCAAAATTTTTCAAGTTCTATCTCTAGAATATCCAAAGGCTTGCGAGCAATCTTGGTTATTCATTCAAAAGTTTTTCTTTCACATAAACACTATATGATTTGAAATCGTCAAGTGTTACTTCACTTCTTCATTTTTTTAACTGTTTCTAAAGTTGTTTAAAGTTATATAAACCTCTTATGCAAAGTTTAAAATATAATCAAAATGTATAAATGTTATCGTTGTATGAAATCTTTTGAAAAACTATTGATTTAATATCGCATTACAAGGTAGATCATTTAATGACTACCAAATGTTTAAAGTTGCAATGTGTGCAGAATAACTGCAATGAAATATTTACTAATTTTTCTTACTTTTGTATTTATTTGGAAAAAAGACATGAAAACAAGAACAGCAAAAAGAAGACATTTTCAGCTGAAACTCTTTCTGAAAAAAGAGATTATTTTTGTAAAACCCAAAACGAAACTTCACCACCAACACAGGATCTTGAATCAGTATTAGATTTGAGAAAACAAAATTACTTTTGTATAATTGTTAAAAATACAGATATTAATTTCGATGAAGTTCGAATTACTTAAGAAATTATATATATAGGAACTAAATACAAAAAGAACAACTATTTAGCAATTAAACAAAATCATTTAGAACTGTATAAATTGATGGACTTTATTATTGATAAAGAAAATGTATTTGTAGTTTGTTACCAAATTTGTATTAAGGCTTTCGATAGCCATTTAATAGCGTATGTTGGAAGTTTGTTAGACAATGTATTTTTGAAAAATATTGAATATTTTATGAGTCCACCGTTGCACCTCTATCCGTTAAATAATGGCTCATCATATGTAAGAATGAAATATATTTGAACTTATTAAGAAAAGTTATGAACTTACGAAATAAAAATAATGTCAAATCGTATGTAAGAATTACATATTTATAAGAAATAAATAAAATTGAAAAAAAAAAGTTTGTATTTATTTCAAGTACATTGATTCTTAATTTAAGAACAATCCGTACTTGTTTTGAGAACAAAATGGTCACATTTTGAGAACATATGTTCTCACTTCAAGTACATTTCGTTCTACTTTTCAGACCCCGAAGCACAATCCGTACTTGCTTTGAGAATAAAATGGTCCCATAAGATTTTATCTATACGATAAAATAACATTTTTTTTTTCTTCTTTTATAATACATATGTAATTTTCTTACCTTTTATATTATATATGTCGGAGATTTGTAGGAGATTAGAAGGTATACTAAGTAGAACTAAGTATTTTGTAATGAGTTGATGAAGAAGAATAAAGTAAAACACGATTAAGGAATTTAGATCATAGTTGTTGAGAGCGAGGTACGAGAGCGAGAGAGCCGCTTCGGCCGAGTGTAGCGCAATGTGGTTGTTGTGAGAGCTTCAGCTGCAGAGAGTGAGATAAGGAAAGAAAGGAATGAAAAGCACGAGCAGAGAATCTTGTGTAAAGAGAGGACATTCTGATCGTGACTGTAGTGAAGCAAACAACTAATTGCGACTAACTACGTTGAATAAATAAAAAGCACCAAGTAATATAATAAATATGGCTGACGCTACAAAGAAATTAGTTTCTCCAACATCAGAAGTGGTATCGCCTCCGCCAAAGGAGCATTCTAATGAAGCATGGCAAGCTCTGTTGGAATCACAGAATAGAACATTCTTAGAAAAATAGTAATAAAGACAATGCAGACACTGGCTTCGACGGCATTAAGTGGCCGATAGTGGTTATCACAAATAAGCTACGCTGGAATGAATTGGACACAGTTTAAAGAGCTATTCGTGGACAGGTATGAGGGTGTAGAGACGCCAGCCGCCATTTTATTAAATATTCTCAACGGACGGCCAGACGCAAACGAAAGTTTGTCAGTATACGCTAGTCATTTGGTGACGTTATTGCAGACGAAATGGAAAACAATGAGTAATGAAGAAATATCTGTCTCTTTCGTACTTGCACATGCATCACAAATAGATAACAGACTGCAGCGTTTGCTGTCCACAACAAATGTAAAAAATCGAAATGAGCTACAGCAGCAATTGCAGGCATATGCGTTCAGCAAGCGAAGAGACAAGCGAACGTTCCTGGTAAGATGCGATGAGTGAAGTACAGTTAGCCATGAATTGCACAACGCATAGGGTGACAAAATTTAGTCCGATGGAACTGTTGATTGTTAAAGAGGCGAGACTATTGAGCATTGTACCTATGATTGAGGAAGGTAAAGTTGACTATAAAGAAGCAAGGGTAATAACCAAAGAGTGTAGAAGGCTAAATTCAATATGATAAAGTAAGAGTTAATAAGAATAAGGCTTAAATTGTAAAACATAAGTTTGGTGATCATGTCCTGCTGAGAAGTGAGGAACGGCATCAAAACCAATTGGATCCTAAGTTTAAAGGACCATTTGTGGTCATTGATTTGTTAGATGGTATTTGTTGAAATCGTTGACAAGCAAAAGAACATACAAGTATACGCATGAGGATTTGTGATCATTACCAGATGTGCGAGTTTTAGCGGAGTTGAGTGAAGAGAGTGGTGCCCATGGTGAAAAAGGCATTGGTCAAGGCTCTAGATCTGACAACTAAATGAGTTGAAGAACGTTATACACAGCGGCTAGGTTCAAGCATCAGTGGTCATTCCTGTGTATAGCGTCGCAGAGATGCGGCAAGAGCCTGTTGTAACTGTGGTGTGATAAAAGTGGTAGCCAAATGGGCGGCTTTGTGTAGAAGAGTAGAAGAGCTACTACAAAAAAAAAAAGGAATTGGTTAGCCTGCAAAACCGCATTTGAAGACACGTACAACTGTGGTAGTGTGTGCTGAAAACTCGAGATTAAATTGTGTGGTAATATGATTGGTAAATCGCTGCGTAGTAAATTTGGTTAAATAATGAATTAATTGAGTTGATGGAGATATGATGAAATAAGTAGAGCACGACATGGTACCAATCTGGCAGTCGCAGAATAGGTTCCGTATTGATCAGACGCTTTTTTGCAATTAGTTAAAATTCATGGAAGGTCGTTGCTATTATAGCAAGCGCTCCTAAAAATTTGTCTTCACCTAACCTAATAGTTAAATATATCAACCTTCTGTCCTAAGGGAATGAATCACGCTCCTACAAGTGAACGTAGAACATCAACTGGGCGCAATGGTTACAACGAAATGCTTTCTGTGGAAAAACCCTAGCACCAAATCCTAGTGAATAGCGAGCTGGATCATGCTATCCTGCTCTGTTACACTCAAGTGGACAAAAGCCACCACAGTCGTGGAGTGTGCAATGCGCGACACCAGAGCCGACACAAAGTTACTAAACAGCAAGCTCATCCATTGTTTCGGAAATGAAAAAGGTAACAAATACAGCAACTCCAGAACAAGCAAGAAGCGTAACAACAGCAATACATAGTAGAAATCAAAGAATGCATAACGGGAAACCAGAAAACAAACATGCAGTGCAGACAGGCATTGACCGCTACATCCAAATTCATAAAAAACGAAAACTTAGCCCGCAGAAAAGAAATCTCATTTGGTTGGAAATAGCTTTGCACTACTAGCAAAGGAGGATGTTTCCACTAAAAATGATGATGTAACTCAGTCAAAAGCTAAATCTCCGAAACTTCCACCATTATATATTCGAGAGGAAAGCTCAAACAAGCTGGTAGATAGCATCACTAAGGTAATTGGCAACAACAATTTCCACATTGTTTCTTTAAACAAGGGAAAAATTAAAAGAAACTAAGTTAAAAATCTACTCGGAATCAAATTGCCAAGCCATCACTAAGTTCTTGAAGGAGACTAAGCGCAATTACTATACCCATCAGCTTAAAAGCAGCAAGGGCCTGATAGTTGTAATTAAAGGAATTGATATAAAAAATGCCCTTGAAGAAAAAGGTTTCGAGGTCAAAGTGGTCATCAATATTATTAACAAAAATAAAATACCTCAGCCTTTATTCAAAATTGAATTGGCACCGAATTCGCAACGTCTACTGAAAAATGAGGTACATCTCATATATAAGCTTCAGTATCTACTGCATCGTAGAGTGACAGAGGAAGAGCCTCACAAGCGTGTAAATCCAGTGCAGTGCATTATTTGTCAGGAATTTGGTCACACAAAGACTTACTGCACCTTGCGTTCAGTATGTGTCCACTCAACCGCGATGATCATAAACATAAAAAATGCAGCAACTGTGCAGGCAATCATACAGCAAACTACAGAGGTTGTCCCGTATACAAGGAGCTAAAAAGCCGATTGCAGCAGCAAAAGAATCCAAATTGGTCTAGACTTGTGTCAATCCGTTCGGCAACGATGAAAGAATCGAGTCCTCCACCTACGATAATACCAAATGTGTCGTATGCTATTGCCCTATGCTCAGAATCTCAGCAGCGTAGTACGATGATTACTTTGCAATCTAAGTCACAAATATCCCAGCCAATTGAAACTACGTGTATTCCCAAACAAAATACTTATAATGAATCAGTGGTGCAACCACAAGATTGCAATGTATCTAGCATGCTACAGATTTTGATACAGATCCTAAATCAGTCGATCTTGATGATGCAAAATTCATTCCAAGAGATGATGAAAATCCAAACTAAAATCTTAGAAATATTAAATTCCCATAATGACTCATTTAAAATTAACTTTCTGGATCGCAAGTGGCGTTTCTCATCACAAACTAGAAATCATTAGATATCTAGAGGATAAAGAAGTCGATGTTATGCTAATATCTGAGACTCACCTTACAAGTAAAAACAACTTTTCTATACCGGGCTATTCAGTCTACAGATGGAAAAGCTCATGGCGGTACTAGTATTCTAATTAGAAAATACATTAAACACCACTCTCTGGATCCGTACTCAACTAACTTCCTACAGACAACTACGATTAGGATACATGGGAGCTGTAGTCACCTGACGTTGTCAGCTGTTTACTGCCCACCTCGATTTTGAATATCAGAAAATGTGTTTCAAAACTTCTTTAACACCCTTGGTGAACGATTTTTTGGCCGCTGGTGGTTTTAATGCTAAACATACCTATTGGGGTTCTCGACTAATAAATTCCAAAGATCGGCAGCTCTACAATACGCTTATAAATTATAAAAACAAGCTTGACTTCGTCTCTCCGGGTACGCCTACATACTGGCCAGCAGATCCTAGAAGAATATCTGATCTAATTGATTTCGGCATCACTTGGAATATCCCTAGAAACATAATATCTGCAACTACTCACTACGAACTGTCGTCCGATCACAGCCCCATCTATTTTGTACTATGCGAATACTCTGTAGCAGTGGACTGCCCACATAGACTTTGATATAAGACCAATTGGTTGGACTATTAAAAATATATAAGTTCTCACATCGACATAACGCCTACAATCAACTCCGAAAGTAACATTGACAAATCGGTATGTGAGCTAAACTCTGTACTAGTAGCTGCAGCTAGGTTATCAACGCCCAAACATGTTGCAAGTCACTACAGCAGGAACTATCAAATAGGGAAATTGAAAAATTAGTTGCCATCAAAAGACGTTTAAGACGAGACTGGCAGTAGCACAGATCACCTGCTGCTAAAGAAAGACAGACAATTGAAACAAAAAAATTAACGAAAGCACTCAAAATTGAAAAAGTTGATGCACAAGGATGATATATTGAAAATCTATCGCATACATGTACTAGATTGTCACTCTGGAAAGCTCACAATGGTCCTAAGTCGAAGTGGACTCACCTATCAGAGACCAATCCGGTAGTTGGCCAAAATATTTGCTGGACATTTAGAAAGTGTGTTCCATCCTAATGCATCTGCAAACAATGTTGTGCTTCCCAATCAGACACATATACTTTATCCTTGTATGAATCCGCTAAAAACCAGTTAAACAAATTATTATTCTATTGCGCCTAAATACGAAAAAATCTCCAAAAATGTTAATTGAACTCCCAAACTCGGCAATAGCGTTTCTCACAAGATTATTTAACGCCATTCTTCGAATCGGTTACTTCCCGTCTCAGTGGAAAAAGTCAATAATCATGATGCCAAAACCATGGAAGAATAAGTCAATGGCTTCTTCCTACAGGCCCAGGTCTGCTTTAATGCCTAGCAAAGTTGATTGAGAAGATAATTATAATTAAACTTAATCATCATCTACAAACAAATAACATAATCCCAATTCATCAGTTCGAGTTTCGGTCAAAGCACGGAACAATGGAACAAGTCAACAGAATTACTACCGAAATAAGAACAGCATTTGAGTTACGAGAATATTGAACAGCAGTAATTATTGATGTAGCTCAGGCTTTCGATCGAGTATGGCATGAAGGCTTACTTCACAAAATAAAACGTTTACCTCCCCCAAAACTCTCACAAAATTTGGAGTCTTATATAGAGAATCGAGTTTTCGTAGTGAGACACAACAATTGTTTAACAAACGAATATAAAATTAAAGCGGGTGTCCCACAAGGAAGTGTTCTGGGGCCTCTTCTATATACTATATATTGCAGATTTACCAACAAATCATCGAATTGTCACTTCTACGTTTGCTGATGACGCAGCTATAATCAGTCGAAATCGCTGCCCAGTTAAAGACGCATCAGACCTGGACAATCAAATCAAAATAATTCAAGATGAGCTATCTAATTGAAGGATAAAGGTTAATGAGCAAAAATGTAAGCATGTCACATTTACTCTAAATCGGAAGACTTGCGTTCCTGTGTTACTAAACGGAGCTACAATTCCTCGAACCCAGGAGGTAACCTATTTTGTGTGTTCACCTAGATAGGCGTCTGACTTGTCGGAAGCATATTGAATCAAAAAACAAAAAAAAAAAAACAGGTGAAGCTTAGATCACTAAGTCTCCACTGGCTAATGAACGCAAGATCTGGTCTGAGACTTGAATACAAGGTTCTTCTGTATAACTCCATTATAAAACCAATTTGGACATACGGTTCAAAATTATGGGGCACTGCAAACGCGAGTAATGTTGAGGTCATTCAAAGAGCTCAATCCGAAATCCTTAGAACAATAACAAGCGCTTCTTGGTACATCAGAAATGTAGATTTTAATGTACCGCTGGTAAAAGATGAATGTTCGAAGCGTAAACATTACTATGCAAATAAACTTGTGCAGCATATTATTCCACTGGCCAGAGCTCTTATTAACATAAGTAAATCATCTCGTCTCCGTCGCAATGATTGTCCAGCCCATCGCGTTAAGTTAGAGGCCCTTAGTATTATGTTAACCCCTTCTTTCACTTGTGGGAAGGGTAAATAATTATGTGATTTGTAAGAGTCTGAACCTTTTTGTTAGTCCTAATTTTTAATATTAGGAGATACAAAAATTCCTCAAAAAAACAAAAAAAAAAAAAAAAATATGGTACCAATCTGGTGTTAGACTTTGCGCACGAAGTCGTGTGATCGTCAGGAAGGCCGTGTCGGAGACTTGTAGGAGATGAGAAGGTAGACTAAGTAAAACTAAGTATTTTGTAATGAGTTGATGAAGAAGAATAAAGTAAAATACGAAAAGGAACTTACCGTTTGTTTATGATGATTAGATCATAGTTGTTGAGAGCGAGGTACGAGAGCGAGAGAGTCGCTTCGGCCGAGTGTAGCGCAATGTGGTTGTTGTGAGAGCTTCAGCTGCGGAGAGTGAGATAAGGAAAGAAAGGAATGAAAAGCACGAGCAGAGAATCTTGTGTAAAGAGAGGACATTCTGATCGTGACTGTAGTGAAGCAAACAACTAATTGCGACTCACTACGTTGAATAAATAAAAAGAACCAAGTAATATAATAAATATGGCTGACGCTACAAAGAAATTACTTTCTCCGAAATATATATATTCTGTTTAATCATTCCGTTTTCCTCATTTTTCTATTGTAAGTGGTATTTCAAAAAAAACTAGAAAAAAGAAAATTTCACTAAAGAAGAGAAGAGTAAGTAATATTCATACAGAACCCCAACATTTTATTTTATTTACTCGTATCTAATCTATAAAATAAAAAAAAAAGTCACGGTGTATGAACTCCTCCGAAATGGCTGGATCGATTTTTATGAAATTTGTTTTGTATATTTCGTAGGTATGAGAATAGGTTGTAAGGTACTTTTATCCTCCTACACCTACCACCCACTTTTTAACCACGGTTTTTCTATTTTTAAAATTTTTTGTACAAAGCCAAGCACAGAAACGTTCGTACGTATTCATGCAGTGCTTCTTCTCGAATTTTTTGTTGTTTTTGTTTTATTTTTTCCTCTCTGAGTACGTACAAGAGTATTGCGCTCTTCGTTCTCTTCTTTTTGTATATGTAAATGTGCATGTGAGCATTGTGATCGCTCTCTTACAATTCTCTCTGAGAGAATCTCCAATTCAAAAAAATTAAAATTGCGTTTTTTCTAACAATGTCATAATAAACCATACAAAAATTGTATTTAATTTCTAAGACCAATTCAGACAATAGTAGTCGTTTGCCGAGCGTGCTAACGAGTCGGTACAGTATATGCACAAAACAACAAAAATACGCTCGATGAGAGGAGTTGATTTAGCCATGTCCGTCTGTCCGTCGGTCCACCTGTCCTTCAGTTTTTGAGCTATCAATCTGAAATTTTGTACATAGGTTTCTTTTTACCAAACGCCAAGCTAGTTCGTGAATCAGCCGAATCGGATCACTAGGGGTACCTCCCATACAAACCTCCTTTTAAATTAATGGTCTTATTAGAAAAAGTTTTTTGTTTTTTAACTTATTGACTTATTGAACCAAAATTTGGACACTATAAGTTTCTGTTCCATATCCATCAACCATGTAAATTTCATGATCATAGAGTTACCAGCAGGGGTACCTCCCATTTTCTTCTTTCTTTATACTCAAACTGTAACAGAGAGAATATATTGATAATACGCATAAGTTAACATTAATGTAATATTTCTGTATTTTCAAAACATCTTCTAAGACCATTTCAGACAATAGTGGTCATTGTCCTAGGGTGATATGGTGTCGGTTAAGTATATGCACAATAATGCCATTCTTTTTTTTTTATTTCTATTATTATTTTTTTTTAAACATTGATACATAAAAAAATAGAATCTTACAATAACACAATAAGAAGATATAAAGGTTTCGTGAAGAGTATTACAGCTTCAGCATAGACAAAGTTAGTGTTTTTTAGGGTTCCGTACCCATAGGGACCTAACGGGACCTTATTACTAAGTTTACGATGTCCGTCCGTCCGTCCGTCCGTCCATACGTCCGTCCATACGTCCGTCCATCCGTCTTCTGCTCTATCTCTTGAACCGTAATAGGTAGAGAGTTGAAATTTTTACAAAGTCTGTAATTCCCTTGGGTGTAGAACGACAAATACTAAAAATACACATTTTTAGAAGCATTGTTCTTTAATTTAACCTTTTGTTTAACAATTTTTTTTTAGTATACTTTTAAGTTGTAATTGTAGTATACTTTTAGGCTGTTAAATATCCATACAATTTAATATTTTAAGCAAAAAATCTTGTACGATGGTACTGAACCCTCCGTGGGCGAGTCCGACTCACACTTAGCTGATTTTTTATATTTTTTTTAAAACATTGATAAATAAAATAGAAATACAATACAAACCAAAACAAAATTAAATTCATTTATATTCCGTCAAAAACTAACCTTTAAAAATACGTCATTGAATATAATTTTTTTATTTTATTTTCTGCTATTTGACTATTTCTATACAACACATACAAAGCATAAAAACGAAAACAATAAAGAATAAAGAAAAACAGCAAAAGTTTTCATTATATTTACACTGTACGTTGGACAATTGGTTATAGATTAGGTATATGTATTGATGAAATTTTTGTCTGTGTATCGGTTTGATTCTACTTTTGCGTGCGTAAAGCAAAATTCAAAAATAAAAACGCTACCAATCTAATCTATGAACTCCTCCGAAACGGCTGGGCCGATTTTTTAAAGTAAATTAATTTAAAATAAAAAAAATAAATATATACGTGTTTTAATTGTAAAAATTTAAAGGAAATAAAGCAAAAATTGATTGATTGATTGATATACGTGTTTTGTGACTGAAAAAGATTGGTAAAACCTAATAGTAAAAGAAAATACATTATCGGCATACCGTTTTGCGTCAGTAAGTACATCAATTTGGTTTATTTATATGTGTATGTGTGGAGTTTATCGCTGAAACACACCGTTCATACGACGGTCTCCAATATCCGCTAATTTTCTGGGAGGGACAAGATGGATATTCCATAAACATTAAACAACGAGATACCGTTACAGGTACTTTTGAGATCTAATTTTGAGATCATTTTGAATTAATATTTTTTCATATGTTGTTGCAAGAGCTGAAACAAACAAGAAAGTGAGATCGATGGATTTTTATGCGTATCGTTTGATGATTCGTCGTCAGGACAACATCATTCTGCGATGTCGTGAGCAACAACAATTCATTGGTGACATGTACGCGAAGGTTGAGAGCGAACGACTACGATTCATTCGACACAAGCTGCGTGCGGAAGAATACTTTCACTTGCGAGACGCTATCAGGAACGGCGACACCACCGATATTGGTAACTCCATCATTCTACCATCATCGTACGTAGGCAGTCCACGTCATATGCAAGAATATATACAGGATGCTATGACTTTCGTGCGTGAGTGTGGACGACCGTGCTTATTTAAAACGTTTAATTGTAATCCAAAGTGGCGGGAGATTACATCTTTGCTATTTTCAGGTCAAAACGCAATGCATCATCATGACATTACAGCGCGTGTGTTCAAACAAAAATTAAAGTCTTTAATGAGCTTCATTACAAAATTACACGTATTCAGTCCCACATGTTGCTGGATTTACTCGATTGAATGGCAAAAGCGAGGATTACCTCATTCACACATTTTGGTTTGTCGACAAAATAAGCCCTGAAGAAATCGAAACTGTAATTTCTGCGGAAGATTTCACCAACGACACTATCACAAACGTCGACGGATATCCAATATATCATCGAAGAAATACTTATAGTGGTGGACAATCATTCACGATAAAAATGAACAGCGCAGATATTGACATTGACAATCGTTGGTGGTACCATATTCGCCTCCGCTGAGCAAAACATTCAATGCTCATATTAATGTTGAGTTCTGCAGAACGGTGAAGTCCATTAAATACATTTTTAAGTATGTGAATAAAGGCAGCGATATGGCTATGCTTCAAATTCAGAATACCGATGTGAATGCTCCTCAATTGAATAGGAACGACGAAATAATGCGCTACCAAATTGGCCGGTACATAAGCTCCAATGAAGCTATCTGGCGTATCTTTGAATTTCCAATTCATGAACGGTACCCAGCAGTTACACATTTAGCCGTCCATCATGAAGACGGCAAGCGCGTATTTTCCACCAACGAGACAGCAAATGAGTGTGCAATGAATCCACCA
Organism: Amiota mariae; assembly: GCA_035041805.1. Classification (NCBI taxonomy): domain Eukaryota; kingdom Metazoa; phylum Arthropoda; class Insecta; order Diptera; family Drosophilidae; genus Amiota; species Amiota mariae. Next base: position 90,306 of record JAWNKV010000318.1, read on the forward strand.
AAAACTACTCTCACAGAATTTTTTGGATTCTTTCGGTGCCTTTGCACGAACACTACTCTTTTCATAAGTATTATACCACGCTATTTCACCAGTTGATGCGTGTCCCGGCCTATTCAAATCGAACACTTTCGGCCGAGTACTATATATACTTGCTCGAAAACGACAATCACTGAGACGATATGCTTAATGAAGCAGCATTGGGATGTACAGCAACACAAATTCGTCTACTATTCGCTATAGTGTTGACTACTTGTTTCCCGGGACGAGTAGACACGTTGTGGGATAAAAACAAAGATTCAATGACTGACAATATATTGCATCGAAATCGTACATGAACCAACAATTGTTACTCGCAATGTCCCAATTCTAACTCATGAACAAAAATTCATTTACGATTGCTGGCAGTTTCCGCGGGATAGGGTGGATTCTTTTCTTAGATGCACCAGGTGGAACTGGCAAAAGATTTCTCATTTCGCTAATTTTGGCTGAAATACGATGAAGTAATGGGATCGCATTGGGCATTGCATCATCTGGCATAGATGCAACTTTATTGGATGGAGGAAGGACAGCTCATTCCACATTTAAGGTGCCGCTGAATATTCAAAATAATCCTGACGCAGTGTGCAACATAAAAAAAAAAATCTTCCATGCCATAATGCTGAAACAATGCAAAATTATCATATAGGATGAATGCACTATGGTACACAAACATTCTATTGAGGAGTTGAACAGAGCACTCAAAGATCTCAAAAACAACGACAAACTATTCGCCGGCACTCTGTTGCTCCTTGCAGATGATTTCAGAAAAACACTTCCCGTCATTCCATGTTCAACGTACGCTGATGAGATCAACGCTATTGCTACTGTGGCGTAATGTTGAAAAACTGCAGCTCAAAATTAACATGCGCGTCCAAATGCTGCACACCTTCTCCAAACAATTATTAGATATCGGCAATGGAGAAGTTGCTGTCCATGAAAATACTGGATGCATAAAATTGCCCACCGATTTCTGCACTAAAGCTGATTCGCAAAATGCTATTATTGATCGCATATTTCCCGATTTACGCACACAACACATAAATCATGCGTGGCTGGCAGAAAGAGCAATTTTGGCAGGAAAAAATGTGGACGTCGACAATTTAAATTTCAAGATACAGCAGTCATTGCCAGGCGACTTGGTACATCAATCGATGATGTTTGTGATGCCAACGAAGCTGTAAATAATCCAGTAGAGTTTTGGAGCGCACTGGATTTGCTAGGCATGCCACCACACCTTCTACGACTGAAAGTTGGATCTCTGGTCATTTTACTTAAAAATTTTAAACCTACCACGGCTGTGCAATGGCACACGATTGATTGTAAAAAAACTGATGACAAACATTATCGAAGTCACTATTTTGAATGCCAATTCCGAGGCAAAAATATTTTGCTGCCACGCATACCAGTTAAACCTACAGACGTGTCAAGAATCTTTCAATTTCCAATTCGATTGGCCTTTGGAATGACAATCAATAAGTCGCAAGGTCAAACGATGTCAGTTTGCGGCTTAGATTTGAGCACACCATGTTTTTCACATGGACAATTATACGTGGCATGTTCTCGCTTGGGCAAACCATCGAACTTATTTGTATTGGCTAAAGACGGACTGACAAAAAATATTGTCCACTCAATTGCTCTTCGAAATTAATATTAATTTTCATTTTTATATTTATTTTATACTTACGATTTACGATACAAAATATATTACTTCTTTCACTTTACATTTATTATTTTTAATATTTATCGACGATCATCGTCTACAGCGCTCCATTCCTCTTTCTGTTATAGATCCCGTCCCCACATATCCCCTTGATAATCCACAAAGAAAAAAATGTTTCAATACGTATATGCTCTCTTCTCTTTTTTGAACGAGGGCATAGCAATGCACGCCGAGCCAGCTTGTTTATTTATAGCAATGACAAAAGAAACTTTCAGCTTAAAACAAAAAAAAATTTTACAATTACACTTAAAAGTAGGACAAAATTATAAATTGAAATAAACTTAAACAAAAATTAATTAATTACAAAAAAAGAGAGAAACAAACAAAAATAGGAAAAATTGAAAATAATACATAAGAATAATTTCCCGATGGGGAAATTTATTTGCAACAGCACGAAGCTATGCCCCTTCTCACCGCCATGGGTGGGTCAGAGACATATAAACTAATAAACTACAGTAATGCAGACGATATGTGATCCAAATCAGCAATATTCAGTTCATCTACCCTGCAGTGTGATCATGAGTCCCGTAGGTAGCGAATGACGATGGTATTAATTGACGATAGCTAGTAATGCATCTATTCAAGGCTAAGGGGATAAAATTTCTGGTAGGACAACTTGGTACAAAAAAGTTTAACTGATTTAATAGCTCAGGAGAATCAATTTCCTCAACTATGTTTATGAAAAAAGCTAATCGCAAGAGCTATCCTACGATGCACCAAAGATAGAAGACTGATAAGAAGGAGCCTATCAGAGTAAGATGGCAAATGGGAATAAGGATTCCATTTGAGGCCACGAAGGGCAAACAGTAGGAATAAAAAAAAGGAAGGTCAAATAAAAGAAGGGGAGAAGGTGAATCTAACTGATATTTAGCGAATAAATCAGTGCCCGAATCAAAATCAAACGAAAGTTGCTTTACAAAAATATCCAACTTGATAAAATTGTTGCGTATACTACGATGTATAGCTGAAAAATTAACCGTTTAAAAGAGGATGGGCAAGACGACGTCAAATTGCCACAATGAGTTTAGATCTACCGAGTATCCTACCATGGACACGGGCATTCAGTCCCACACACATCAAGTGAGAAAAATTATCGATCAGCCAACAACGTACTGCCCGTTGAGAATCAACATCAAATGTATTTTTATTGTGACATGAAGGATTGCAAGAAATCATTTTGACGACAGAAAGAAAATAAAATTTAAAAAGAAAAAAGAACACACTAAAAATTTATTTAAATTATCAAAAATGCAGCTCACATAAAGACACTAACACATTTCATTATTTACGTATACAACCATCAAAATGACACAGAACAACTGCGATAAACATTAAAATAATTTTAAAAAACTAAATAAAAAAAATATTGCAGATAGCAAAATTCACAATTTGGACACCCTGTCAAATAGGTGCAATGTAAAACTAAATGTACACACTGCAAGTGAGAGTAGAGAGCGCACAAAAAGCAACAAACCAAAAGCAAAAACACTGCTACAGAAAGAAACAAAAAACGGTTCTGAAACACTGATTAATAAAAGTTTGGTTTCGCAACAACAATTGAAAATATTAAAATTTATGCACCATTAACTAACCAAAACACACGATCAATTTAAGTTATGCACAATAATATAAATAAGTAATAAAGTTTACAATTTAAAGTTAACAAAAAAAAAAAAACGATTTAATAAATTTAAAAATTTATTAGAAGAAAAAAAATAAACACGTCCGCTCTCTTTGAATTCTTGCAACTGTTATATTTTAACTCTAACCGCATTTCTCTTGTTCATAGCTGATAAATACCCTACACCCTCCACGTAAGAGAGTTTGATTGAAAACCTAGGTTGGGTGGTTACACTTGATCACCTGTGGATAGGGTTTTTTTTTTTTTTTTTTTTGTTGGTTCGCCAAGGAGGTATAGATCTTCAAAGATCCGAATAGACCGACCTATTAGGATGCACGATTCAACGGATAAACCATTCTATATGGTGCCTACGTACTAAAACCACCCTCGGACTACACTGGCTCTTATTTTCAACCATGACTGAAGTAACAATTGAGGTAATACTTCGCCAGGGAGAGCAGGTTAGTCCACAATTCTATTTAACACCTCATCTATGCGGACCTGTTGCATAATTATGACTATAATGCAGCAGATGATATTCCATGCATCTTCGTCTCTCAACATGTACCTAACAACGCCATTTGGTGTTAGGACTTCACCCAACTCTGACTTTATTAACTCTTCCTGGTGAACGAACCGGGTGCACTCCATAAGAACGTGACGGCCATCATCTGCATGCCTAAATTTGTGGAAGTATTCACGAAAGCAGCCATGCCCTGATAAAAACTACGTTAGATAATAGTTCAGCGTACCATGCCTGCGAGACACCCAATAGCTGATGTTCGGTATTATCTCCAACGTCCAGCGCGTGAGATTGTCTGGGCATTTACAGGAACCTCCGTGCATCGTAGGGCAATATTGCCGTTAATTCGTTGACGTCATATCTACCGGATTGCAATTTGCAGGAATGCTTATTGCATCATCTGATACAGTTCTAAACGCACAGCAAACCCTGCTGGAGTTAAGACGATACACAGATGCGGCTCCTTTCATTTATGATCTGTGTTTAGTTGCACTGGACCAGACGGATTTAGCATATCGAATGATGGATTTTCTGACTGGCGCTGGTAGCTCACGCACGGGTTGTCAAGGCCCGCCCAAATTCCACGTGAGTCTGCCAGAGCTGCCTTGGTCCTGGATGTCTTCTCGCTTGTGAATTTTAGGTGGCTTCTAAAGTTGAGCCGGCCGTACAAAAAGACCCCGAGATACACGGTGTGAACATTAAGTTTTGCGTCCCAACTCGTATGTCCAATGTTTCAATCTTCTTTCTGTTGCTTATTACCACTACCTCCGTCTTATGATCCACCAGTTCTACGCTAGTCTGATGTAACCAACTCCTTATCTCCAATTTGTAATATATTGACATAAGTGTAGCTGAGAACAAACTAAACTTTATTTCATATTCTTCAACATACTTATTTCTAATCTTATTCTATCCTACTCCTATTCTTTATCTTAGGACGGTGCCAGATTAAGAATATCCAACAGTTAGCAATGGAGAAATTGCATTTTTCCCGGAAGTCAGGGAGTGTATTTGCGACCAACACTATGGCTATATCATCCACAAAATCCCGTCGTACATGATGTTCTAGAGGATCGGCCCAAGCACGGATCCCTGAGGTACGGTGGCAGTGATGTTGTACCTTTTCGGCCCAATTTCTGTGTTAAACAAGAGCAAGCGATCGCTCATATATGATCTTAGAATTCTAACCTGATGTCCTGGTATATGGAGATTGTCCAGAGAGATTTTCCATCTCGCCAAGTTAATGGGTTCTTGAAGTCTTGGGTGACTACTGCGCAGTACTTTTTGGTACCCCAGAGCTATCTTTCACTGTTCCATCCAGACATGGGGTGTTGTCCTTTCCCGTTTTCTGGGAGGCCTCCATAAAGTCGCCTGCTATGACTGGGGCAATGGATACTATGGTGTATTCGTGGTTCCAATGATTAAGCTCGTGTTGTGGAAAGAGATTTCCAACAATGTCGAGCATCGTCTCGAGACACACCGGTGCTTGGCGCTTCTTCATCAGCTTATATGCACCTCCCCATGGATTGTTATTATGGTCGCCGCATATGCTCTGAAAGTGTGCGCCTTTGCTCTTCTAGATGGCTCTTCCAGACCGTTTCTTCTTGTTGTACAGTCGCTTGCTGGTTAATTGACTATGATCTAGTTCTTCTAGAAGTAGACCTTCTAGTGACTTGACCCTACTTAAAACCATATATGTTTGGGCAGTAGTAAAGAGCTTTGAAGCATAATATAATTGACTATATTTTCTCGGAAATTGCATGGATTTAAGCTGAATGACGTGGACACCATCTTTTTACAAATCTTTAAGGATGGATAGTACAATGTATCAATTTCGTATATTTGTGCTCGCCGAAGGTAGGGCCATATGACTTCTGTAATGTGTCCAATTGCAACACTCACCAGACGTTTGGACAAATCTACATTATAACGTAAACTTGAGTTGTGCCTATGGATCACTAGAATTGCATGACTTGCTGATAAGGATGACATGTATTGAAAGGACTAGCTGATAATGATGACTTTAATTAAACAAATTGTTTACTTTTTGGAACGAAGTTCTTTTACACGGCTTGCGGAGTAAAATTTTAGAAATTGTCACATAACGAAAAAGCGTTATGCTTATTATATATGGGTGTGTGTGTGTATGTGCATTATAGTACCTTATGACGTTGGCAAATTAGCAATATCAATATGATATAAGATGATCAAATCTATATATTTTTTTAAAAGTTACAATAGTTTACATATATTATTAATTATTATAACTGCTGACTACGTTACCGTTACGTAGGTGTTTGTTGAGATTGAATTTCTATTTCACTTCTTTTATCAACTGTGTCATTTGTACAAGAAGAATTGCTGTTCCCAACATCGGTGACGTGCACATCAATTCCCATCTCATTGGCAATTTGACCTCTGATTTGATCAAGATGTCTTTTTATTTCTTTGTTATTGTGATGTAAGATACAAGAATAGGATCGAGAGCCAAGTTGTTTTTTTATGGTTGCTTGAGTCCAGCCTGACTTGTTAGTATTTCTGTAATCACGAACCATTACTTTCTGACCCTGTGAAAACTCCTTAAAACGTTTCCCTTTATAATCTCTGATGCTTTATTCCTGTCTATTCTTTCACGGTTGGTGGTTTAAGATTGCTAAATCTAGTCTTTAAAATTCTACCAAAAAATAATTTTGCTCACCCGTGGTACAATGTATGGTGTTTCGATAGTCTATTTATCCCTTAAGTTAGCATATATTGACTTCTTTGATGGCTTTACAAAACTTTCCGCTTGACCATTGGTTGAAGGATGACCAGGTGCTGTCAAAATGTGCTTCACTCCATTATTCTGCATGAAAGTTTCAAATTAATTAGATGTGAACTGACGACCATTGTCACTCACTTATACATCAACCAATCCATATTGACAAAACAACTCTCTTAATTTGTTTATTGTAAACTTTCTTTAATTTGAAAAACTTCAACCCACTTTGAAAAATAATCTATAATAATAAGCAGCAAAGTCTACATGAATTCTACTCCAAACGGAGTCAGTAGGTGTCCAAGGTATTAATAACCCCATTTCTGGGATAGACTGTAACTCCTGACATGGTACACACTGCTTGACTAAACGTCCAATATCAGCATTCATAGCTGGACACCATACATAGGAACGAGCTAACATTTTTGTTTTCACAATTCCTAAATGTGAAGAATGCAGTTCTCGAAGAATATCATCCTTAAGCTTTGTAGGTACCACATCTCTGTGTCCCTATAAAATGCAATCATACTCTACTGACATTTTATTTGACCTCATTGCAAAAGCCGAAAATTCGTCTCCCTTCAACTTCAAGTTAACTCCTTTCTGAATACATTCACTAACTTTGGATAAAATAGGATCATTCGAAGCTGAGCATTCAAACAGCCAAGACGTGTTTACCGCTGAAATATATGTGTGAATTTAACTTTTTAAGTTTTTTTAAACGTTGTTTTTAATTTTTAAAATTAACATACAATAATAAGTGGAAAGTGAAAACTATAGTGCTAATATGAGCTCTGCTCATCAAAAGAGCCAAAAGCCACCATCAAAGACAACGAGAAACGCTTATTTCTCGTTCGTCTCAACTGAACAGAGAAACAAAAATAATGTTCCCCTTCTAAGCACAAACTCGCCAGAGCTTAGAGCTAGACCTTTCTCTCCCGCTCTGTGCTTAAGTAACAGACACTCACTACCTTGGAATGCGCAGTGCCCTTCCCCGCAAACTCCTTTTGATGTAACACCGGTAACAACTGTATCAAAAACTGCAACAAACAACACACAAAGCCCATCTTATACAGCAACAGCTAACTCACCATCAAAATCAACAACAATGCACTCAGCAACTGCAACGATCGTTTCGTCGCATGCAGTTACTTCAACAACAACTAGCACCACTACACAAAATCGCCACAACAACAACAATTAGCGCAATCAGGATTTCATCGCGTCATCGGTCACATCAGCGACAGTTACGCCCACAATAAAAATACTAAAGCAAGTACAAAGTGCTAGCAGTAAAAGAAACCGCAATCACCGGACAAACTGACGGAGCAATCGCAAAACAACACCAAAAAGCAACCAAGCAAATTATATAAAACGGCACAGACTACAATACAAGAACACTGTTCAAACAAAAATAAGAAGATGCGATTAAACAAAAATACAACTATTTCAAATGCTGATACGTGTAGTTGCTACACCAATTATTATCGCCCACTAACAACTATCATTGACAGTGAAACTACTGTAGATGAACAAATAATAGATCGTGAAGATGATGATTCTGTACCTCCAGTCACAACTACAGTTAAAATTCCACCTATTACTGTGCTAAAGAAAAGCTCTAGATATATTCATGATATGCTAAAGAAAATCAAAATCGACACATATTACATTAAAACCATATCAATTGGCATAAAAATATTTGTCAATAACCTTGACTGCCACAACACTATTTGCGATCAACTCAAAACCGATAATTGTGAGTTTTTCTCTTATGAGAATAGAGAAACTAATCCATTTAATGCCATCCTCTCTGATCTAGATAAGTTACCTAATGATGAGATTAAAACAATGTTAATTTCTTATGGTCTACAATGCAATGATGTTAAAACAATTGAAAGAACAACAAGAGCTGGTTTTAAAATTCTGTTATATGTAGTATATCTGGTAAACAAATCTACAACTCTTCAAAAACTGAGGAAAGACCATCCGTACATCAACCATACTAAGGTTCGCTGGGAATATAAAACAAAGTCACCTAGCAAACTAACACAATGTTACAACTGTCAACTTTTTGGACACGGGTCAAACAGTTGTAATGTAGCCACATCGTGTGCTTTGTGCGCCGGCCGCCATAAGACGTCATCGTGCCCAGACACAGGAATACTTCGTTGTTCAAACTGCAGAGGTGCTCACCCTTCTACCACCTGCTTGCCTTGCCAGGGCTTCGTCTATTGCTTTGATTCAAAAGAGGTCGCCAAACCCCAAGACAATTCTTAAACCACAACAACCCAGCTCAACTCAACGGTTGTTACCAGCACAATAATTACAGCACTAGCGCTACTCCTAATACTACAACAAATACTCCAGTTATGTAAAGTAAATTGCCTGCTCTAAGCTATAGGAACGCTCTCGTCGGCTCCCAAGAAAGAGCACCACCCACATACATGAAGACGACAAGACAGTCAGCTGATAAATCGAACGCCGATCTATTTTCGTTTGAAGGAATAACCTCTATTACGTCAGAGCTTATGGACAAACTCCAAAGATGTTCAAATAAGAGTGAGCAATTTAATGTTATTACACAATTAGTACTTAAATATGTCTATAGTAATAAATAATGTAGATTATGGCATGGAATGCTCGTGCCGTCATTGCACAACGACTTGAACTAGTTCATTTCCTCAGCAAAAATCAAATTCACATCTGTCTTGTTAGCGAAACATGGCTAACGCATAATAACAAATTGTCCATTACTAACTACCTTGTCTATAGAAATGATCGTGCAACTAATAGAGGTGTTGCTATTATTGTCCACAAGTCTATAAAGCATGAACAAATCAAAAGCTTAAACACACATTTTATTGAAAACATTGCCATAAAAATATACACAGACTCCAATAAATCGATCAAAATTTATTCGGCGTACTTTCCTGGTCCTTCAGCTAAATGTTTAAACAATCATTTCATTACTTCATTGACAACCCAGCACATTGAAAGTATGTTTAGGTCTGACTTGCTTAAAATATCTCGATTAGATGGTGACTACATAGTGGGTGGTGACTTAAATTGCAGAAATCAGTTCTGGAACTGTTCCAGGGCGAACTCGTTTGGTAGTACCCTTCATGAGCTCTTATCCTTAGCGAAATTTTCCATTCTCCAAAGACTCAACCTATATCCCGGCAAGTTATAAAGGTAAACCGTCCACTCTTGATATCTTTTAGTGGCTTTACAGTGAGCGAAGATTCGAATCTATGAAGATGCGACAATGATTCGAGTCTCATTTGACAACAACAACAGGGAAAATGACAAAAATTAGGGGTTGTTGTTGTAGAGAGATTCGATTGTGAGATTCTAATCTCAAATAGATTCGCAAAGATTCGGTTTTTTGAATGGTCAGTCTTAACAGGGCTGGGCAATTCTTCCATGTAGGTTGGCATCATTTTCATAATTTCGTCTTTTTTTGTGATTGTAACGTGTCTTCTTCTTCATTTTTTTGCGCGCCGCACATAAAACAGTTGATCATTGCACAAAAAAATTTGAAGAAAATTTTAAATTGTAATTTTTTCTTCAAATATTAATAAAATGAGTAGCAGTAATGAAAAAGGAAGCTGCAAGTATTATTTGCATACATTCCAAATTGTTCTCAATCATATATTTTTCACAAAATGTCCATTTTAATTATCACAATTAGCCACAACGTTCCATTTGTATGTATAATCAAAACAAACAACAGCTGTTCGTGATTCTAAAATACCACTGTAAACCACAAAACCGAATCTTCGTGATTCGAGCCACTGTAAAGCCACTATTTCTTACAAATTCTCCGACAAACTTTTCTGAGCCTGTAAAAGAAAAATTACTAATCCTGAATTTGCTTTACTCAAAAGCTGATTGGAGGAAGTTTAAGCGTCTCCTTAGTGCTTCGTCTCATGAAAATCTTGACTTCTTTCAGAAGTCAGAATCTGATTCTGAAACTATTGACTCGATGGCCGACATACTTCAAATAGATATAATAAATGCTATTAAACAGTCAGTACCTGCAAAGCTAGTTAAGCCAATAGTCCGTAAACTTCAACCATCCATTAAAAACATCATTACTCTAAGAAACACAACCATAAGGAAATGGATTAGAACCAGGCAACCCATCTTTAAAGCTAGAGTAAATTTATTAAATAATGAAATTCGGAAGAAGCTATTTGAACTAAATAATGCCTCTTGGAATCATAAATTGTTTAAATTAGGCAAAAGTACCCAACACTCACAAAAATCATAAAAACAAAAAACAATTTATTCCAAGTTTCAGCTTCAATGACAGTGTTTACAATACTAAATTAGAAAAGGCTAACTTACTTGCCGACATATTTGAGTCTAAACACCATCAAACTGAGACCTATTCTGACTCGACCACATCTGAAATTGTGTGAAATTCTCTTTGTGACCTCACTAACCCGTTAGTACATTCATCTAGACCTGAAATCACATCGGAGGAAGTTCAGGTTATCATAAAATCACTTAAAAATAAGAAATCTCCGGGTATCAACCAAATTCCTAATATTTGCCTTAAACAAATACCTTGTGAGACTCTGGCTTTCTTCACAAAAATTTTAAATCATTGTGTTAAAATTGGATATTTTCCTTTAAAATGGAAAAATCGCTAAAATCATCCCCATTCCAAAGCCGATTCTCCAGATAGTTACCGGCCAATAAGCTTACTATGCGGCTTCTCCAAAATCCTGGAACGTCTAATTAAGATCAGGTTAAACTTACACCTAGAAAAAAATTCTATTTTACCAACAGTCTAATTCGGATTTCGATCTTTTCTTAACAGTATTCACCCCCTTGACCTAATTTCTAAACATGTCAAGGAGATCTTGGCTCTTAAAAAGTCAGTTGGCATGGTAACACTTGACATAGAAGCCGCTTTTGATACAGTTTGGCATAATGGCCTGATATTTAAATTAATATCTTGTAATACCCCTACTTACATTACTAAATTAATACAAAGTTTTCTAACTGATAGGTACTTTTATATCAGTCTAAACGGAACTGACTCCAGGAAGAAGCTAATAAGTGCTGGTGTCCCACAGGGTTCTGTGCTCGGACCCATCCTTTATAATATTTACACTTACGACATCCCTTTGTTTGAAAGATGTAGTTCGCTTATTTTTGCGGATGACACAGCTCTTTACAGTATTGATAACACATGCACAGATATACAAAATGAGCTACAAAGCTCATTGGACTCCCTGTCATCTTATTTCTATCAATGGAAAACTAAGGTAAATGCCGTTAAAACTAAAGCGATTTATTTCACAATGAAAAGAGAGCCAGTATTTTTGCCAAGCGTAGAGCTTTAACTTAATAACTCCAACATTAAATGGGAAGATTCAGTTCAGTATCTGGGTGTTATTCTAGATAAAAAACTTCTATTCAGTGAGCATATCAGTAAAACCATAAACAAAATAAATAAGACTGTACGTATCTTATACCCGTTTATCAACCGCAGATCAAAACTATCGATCCAAAATAAACTAACTATCTACAAATCAATACTTTTACTTATTATGTTATATGGGTCTGAAATATGGGGTGGCTGTGCAAATACTCATATAAGAAAATTGCAGACTGTCCAAAACAAAATTTTGAAAATGATATTTGACCTACCATACTTCTATGCAAGAAATCTTTTGCATATAAAAGAAAATGTTGAAACGATTGATGAGCTCATCTCTCGTGCTACAAGTAAATTTAGGCAAAAAACATCTAATATTGCACAGCTACGTGCTGACAGGTACTTCCCCTCCTAGTTTTCGACTAGCTTTCATGAAGTACCAGCATTCCTTTAGATTTAAGTAGTTTAAGTTTAAGTTAAAATATTTTTTTTTTTTGGTCCAAGTTTTTTAATGCCATCTTTCCTTGGGTAATTTAAACGTAACAACAATAAATGTTAATAATTAAATTAATTAAGCCAAAATTATAATATTTCAGCTGTACAGTAAGTCTAAACTCTGATAAATATTAGTTGCTAGCTTTAAGCAATATTATAAATGTAAATATATATGGCGAATAACAGTCGACGACTAATACTCATTGCGAGCAGACGTCAGTAACTTGGGAACGGCAGTCTACTTAACTTTTGCTTTGATCTTGTGTTTCTCTTCAAACACACACACACACACACACACACACTAACGTAAACAAATCGCGGTGTTTCGTCTGTGCTGCGAGACACCAACCATATAGCCGGTAGTCGAGACTGCCCCGCACAGCGATATAAAAAACAATGTTCAAGTTACTGCAACTTAACTTGAATCATTGTGTTGCGGTCCATGATATACTTTCGCAGACGATTCGAGAGCAAGAGGTTGACGTGGTTATCTTGAGCGAGCCATACAGGTGTGGAAACGATGAGTCCTGGTGCTGTGACATAGACCGTAAGGCAGCCATATAAGTCTGCAGTGCAATCCAGAGGACCGTTACCTCAAGAAGATCTTTCAGATGCTTCGCGAAAGCAAAAGTAAGGAGCTTTTGGATATATAGCTGTTACTTTCCTCCCAGTTTAAGCGTGAGCGAATTTGGAGGGTTGCTGGACGAGCTCATCACCGACGCAAGTGACCGACACCCTGTCATCATCGCCGGTGATTTTAATGCGTGGGCTACAGACTGGGGCTCCACGATCACAAGCTGTAAAGGTCGCTCTCTGTTGGAGGCTTTCGCAACCCTGGACGTGTGCCTGTTGAATTCAGGCTCTGAGCACACCTTCACGACAAGTGGTATTGGGTCAATAGTGGATCTTACTCTTTTCAACTCCTCCAAGTGGACTCTGAGCGACTTATACACTGCGAGTGACCACCAATCCATACTCTGTGAGGTTATTGCGAATAACAATATCCCCAGAAACAGCGATATCCGGTAAGTGGGTGCTACAGAAAGTCTACGCTGAACCCTCAGAGTTTCTGTACAGCCCTACAGACACCAGCTTTAGACGGACCTGCAGATGATATGGCCATCGGGACCAAACGGGCCATAAAGCAAGCATGTGACTCCAGCATGCAACCCAGAAGATCTCATTGCCGCTACCAGGAGGCAGTATTTTGGTGGAACGAGGAAATTGTGATAGCAAAAGGTGTTGTTTCCTCAAGTTGTGCGACGATGCAGAGAAAGATTCGTGGGACAAGGCTTATCAGGTGATTGTCAAAAACACCAGGTCACGCAGGCCGGTCCCTCTCTTGGAGCCCATATAGATGTCTCACATCGTGGCAACTCTCTTCCCGCAGCAGCAATAAGGGAGTGAGACTAGTAGTTCAGTTCTTTGCAGACTTATTCAACCTCTGCCTACCTGAGGGGTCTTTCCATCGTGCTGGAAAATGCAGACTGGTTCTTATCAACAAACCAGGGAAACCGCCAGACTAACCATCTTCTTATAGGCCAATTTGCCTATTGGACACGGTGGGCAAGGCACTAGAGAAGATCATAGCGAGCAGACTCGAGGAAGAAATTCAGCTAGGAGGGGGCCCTCTGCCCGACCCAGTTTGGTTTTAGGAAAGGGCGATTAACCATCGACGCGGTATCGGAGGAAATGGTCAAGATTGCGCAGGAAGTGATCCGTTGCAGACGTTGGGCATGCGGCGCAAAAGAACACTGCTTTGTGGTCACACTCGAAAGGAACGCTTTCAACTCAGCAAATAATGGACGCGCTTACTGAATACGGAGTTGCGAGGTACCTGTTGAAAATACTTCGAAGCTATTTCAGGCAGCGGATCCTTCTCAGAGGGAGAGATCGCATACCGCGTAACCGGAGGGGTTCCCCAAGGGTCTGTCCTCGGGCCTCTCCTCTGGAATGTAACGTACGATGGCATCCTTAGACTCTGTCTCCCAGATGGTGTAAATATTATGGGGTTCGCGGATGAAATTGCGCTAGTGGTGGTCGGGAAGCATATCAGCGAGTTGATGGAGCGATGTAACGCAGCTATAGAAACTATCTCAGCATGGCTGGACAGTGTTGGTCTCAGTTTAGCGGAGCAAAAGACGGAGGCACTTCTCATCAGCAGTCGCAAAATCGTGGACAGAGCTACGGTCACTGTCGGCAACGTGGCGATCACAACAAAAAGCTCGTTGGTGTACCTAGGGATTACCCTACATCATAGGCCCAGTTTCAAAGAGCACTTGACATACGCCAGTGACAGGGCGGCTGGGTCATGCAAGGCCCTCTCGAGGATACTGTTAAACACGCGCGGACCTAAACAAGGGCGTAGGCTGCTTCTGCTGAATGCAACCAAATCCATGATGCTCTACGGAGCAGCGGTTTGGGCTAAGGCAATGGAGAAGGAGGCACCTTGAGAGTGTCTACAGGCTGGGAGCGCTCAGGGTCATTAGTGCTTTCCGTACGGTATCGGAGGATGCTGCTCTAGTTCTTGCTGGACTGGTACCAATAGACCTAGTCGCCATCGAGGCAGCGGAGGCTTATACCTGGAGAGCGCGGCCCCCAGAGGAAGTAAGAGCATTGCGGGCACAAATACGATGCTCTTCCATCAGAACGTGGCAGAGTCGCTAGATAGCTCAACGAAGGGTCGCTGGACGTACAGCCTTATTCCCAGCATAGCCGAGTGGATTGGAAGGAAGCATGGTGAGGTAAACTTTTACCTCACTCAGCTACTGAGCGGTCACGGATGCTTCCGGCAGTACCTGTACAGGTTCCATCACGACGATGGTTCTTGGTGCACACATTGCGGCAATCAGTGCGAGGAAGACCCTGAGCATGTATTATGCAGATGCAGAAGATTTGACAGGGAGCGGCAAGAGCTGAGTGACGCCCTAGGTGATCAGCCATCGGCTGCGAACCTAGTAAGTCCCATGCTGGAGAACGAATATAAATGGAATGCTGTTTCGAAGTTTGCAGCTGAGGTCATGAAGAAGCTTCGCAGCATAGAGAGATCCCGCCGAAACCTAGATGTCGGCTAATGAGTGCAGTACCAGCCTTATGAAGCTTTGCTTAATCGGCAGTCCCGCAAGGTCCTGGTACACCCCTATCCTTATGTCTTCCTATTTCTTTTTCTTTTTTTTATTTATTTTTGTTATCTAATGTTGTCTGTTAAATTTCCTTTTTTTTCCAATAAATGAACAAAAAAAAAAAAAAACACTAACGTAAAACAAAAAAACAAAAAACAATATATAATAAATCGTTTCTGCACGCATCGGACAACAAAGCTTTAACTACACTACTGTTTAGCTGTTATTAAGTTCATTATGGCCCCCAGTCCACCCAATCTAGGGAACAATCAGTTTACACCGCTTGCCGAGAGCCCCCCAATGAAAAAACGGAGATAACCACAAAAGCTGGATATAGCTTTTCCTGATCTTCCCACTAAAATGGCCGAAAACCCAAAATACATCATCATGGCCTCAAATAATGACAAAAAAACAATTTCGGACTTCTCTTGTTTCACCGTTCACCAGCTTATCTCCAAGAACGTTATATCGATCTCAAATCTTCGCGATGGCAACTTATTATTGTTGGTCAAGTCTCAAACAGACGCAGAGAAATTCATCAAAACCACAGTTCTCACCGGTATTTGTGACATATCGTGCAAGCTGCATGAAACTCTCAACATCGTCAAAGGCACGATATACGCCCCTTACCTGGCCACTATCCCAGACGAGGAGATTATAAAGGAACTCAGCTCTCAAAACGTAACAGATATTTACAAATTTCTGAAATCAACCGACGGCGTATCTAAACCCAGCGGCGATATACTACTTACTTTCGAGCTCTACCACCTTCCCTCGAAAATTGATATCTCTTGGCACTCAGTCAAAGTGCGAGAATATATCCCAAACCCCATGAGGTGTAAATCTTGCCAGCTACTTGGTCATACCGCAAAGCACTGCAAAAATCCTCCACTATGCCACAACTGCGGTCTCCCTCCACACTCTCCTGAGCCATGCACACAGACAAAATGTGTAAACTGTTCAGAGGAACACCCCTCCTCCTCCCGCCAATGCAGCAAATACCACGAACTTAAAGAAATTATGAAAATTAAGATAACGAACAAATGTACAATGCGTAAAGCAAAAACAATATTCAGAAACACAGTCACAAAAACGGTATACGCCGCTTCATATTCTTCTGTCGCCAGCGCATCCAACAACAAAAACGAAAAGCCTAAAGACGCATACATCAAGATAACAAACAACAATAACCCAATTTCTAAAACGGTAATCGCCGCGACACACTCTCCTGACGTCAGCGCACACAACAACCAAATCGATAACACAAAAACAACGGACAGATGGACATCTTTACGGAGAAATGCATACATTGAGAAAATTTGGGTATAAATTTGGAATAATAATTAACCATTCCTATAAAAACTCTGAGTTCAGAAATGTTTTCGGGTATTGGTGCTAATAGCACACTCGAAATACGATTACTATTCTTTCTTAAACCAGTTTTATCAATGGGAAATCCCAAGTAACAAATCTCATTTTTGAAAAATTGACACTTTTCTGAATTCAGTCTAAGTCTGCTGATCTTAGATTATTTAAAACCATTTTTAAATTAATTATGTGTTTCTTAGTATTCTATCCCGTCACCGTAATGTCATTCTGGTAAACTACCACGCCACAAATTCCTTGCAATAAATTTTCCATAACTTTTTGAAAGATCGCTGCAGCATTCTTCACACCAAGGTAAGCGTTTAACCTTTAATATACAAATGTGAGTGCTCCAAGCACATAACAACTGAGGTGAATCATCTAACTCCAGCTGGTTATAAGCACTACATAAATCAAGTTTTGTAAATAGTTCACCTCCTTCTAAAGCTGCAAAAATCTCATCTATTCTGGGTAATGGATACTTAAAGTCTACCGATTAATAGAAACCTTATAATCCCCACAAATGCTTAAATCACCATTTGGTTTTAAAATAGGAACTAATGGTGTTGCCCAATCAGAATTGTCCACAGGCTCAAGTACACCATCTTGAATCAATTTACGTAATTTATTCTCTATATTCCCTTTCCAAGCTAAAGGTAGTGGTCTAGGTTTGAAAAATATAGGTTGTGCACCAACTAATCGCAATTTAATTTTATTGCCATTATATTATACAAGACTAATTCTGATTTGAAAACTTCTGCAAATTCACTTCTAATTTCATCAGTTAGAATTGAAAATCTCTGACTTTCTTTAACACTATTAACTTGCATCAATTCAAAGTTGAATGACCTCAAAAATGTTCTACCAAGCAAAGGTGGACTCTTAGTTTTTGTAACAACAACAACTACTTAATTTTTCACACCCCTTTACTCTATTATTGCATCGTACTCACCAAGTACTTGAATTTTTTCTCCACTATAGTTGACATATTGGGTGGTGCATTTTCTTAAATGTTTCTTTTTAATCAAATTTTTATAAAAAGATTCCGAAACTAATGTGCACGGTGCATCGGTGTCACAAGCAACACACATTGTAGATCCATCAATTATCACTGACAAGTAATAAACACCACCAACGCATACAGGGTTTGCGGGACTTCTTATTACTGCTCACGTCGCCGTCAACATCAGCACACCTTCTGCCGCCGTTGCCTCTGAGACTTCTGCCTCCTTGAACATTTTTCACACCATTACTTCAACCGCTACAATTGGGCTACAACGGTCTACTAAATGATGGTGTCTTTTGTTGCAAATTTCGTCTCCATAATCATGGCTTTCCTTAAAGCACTTGACAATGTTAAGTATAGTATGATTTGGTATGCTCATAATAAATTGGTTAAGAACAAATTGTTCCAAGTGGTCCCCAAACTTGCAAGTTAATGCAAGTTCTTTCACCCGAGCATACCATTCTGCCACCGTCTCTTCATCTTCCTTGACCACCAAATGGAACTTCTTGCGCTCACGGAAATTTATTGTTGGTGGTGTGTAGTGTGTCGTCAATATTTCACACAGCTCCTTGTTAATTTTTGAAACTAGAGAGTATGGACAACACAAACAATGCTAAGCTGCCACACCAAAAGATTTCAATAAAGTTGATTTTTTTACATTATCAATAGTTCATTTGATCTCCCAAAAATGTATTTCGAGTTTTTCCTTCCACAATAAAAAAAACTTCATTATCAGGAGAAAACTCAAGAACATTTCAAATCTGACAAATTGTAGGAGATGCGGTTGTCATTGTATTATGTTTCTTTTTATTCCAAAAAATTTTCACTTAAATTTTTGTTGTTGTTGTTATCGTTCTTGAACAGTTATTACTGTGTATGATGATGATGATGATGTTGATTTACTTAATGTTATTGAACAGTTATCTTTATTTACTTAATGTTTATTATATATGTATGTATGTAAGTACATACTTATCATTACTTTGATTTTCATATAACTTTATTTAAAATTATTTTATAATATCAGTGCATATATAATTAAACAATTTTTTTTTTATTTTTAAATCCTCGTCGCCAATTTTTAATCTATTGACATAAGCGTAGCTGAGTACAAACTAAACTTTATTTCATATTCTTCAACATACTTATTTCTAATCTTATTCTATCCTACTCCTATTCTTTATCTTAGGACGGTGCCAGATTAAGAATATCCAACAGTTAGCAATGGAGAAATTGCATTTTTCCCGGAAGTCAGGGAGTGTATTTGCGACCAACACTATGGCTATATCATCCACGAAACCCCGTCGTACATGATGTTCTAGAGGATCGGCCCAAGCACGGATCCCTGAGGTACGGTGGCAGTGATGTTGTACCTTTTCGGCCCAATTTCTGTGTTAAACAAGAGCAAGCGATCGCTCATATATGATCTTAGAATTCTAACCTGATGTCCTGGTATATGGAGATTGTCCAGAGAGATTTTCCATCTCGCCAAGTTGAATGGGTTCTTGAAGTCTTGGGTGATTACTGCGCAGTACTTTTTGGTACCCCAGAGCTATCTTTCACTGTTCCATCCAGACATGGGGTGTTGTCCTTTCCCGTTTTCTGGGAGGCCTTCATAAAGTCGCCTGCTGTGACTGGGGCAATGGATACTATAGTGTATTCGTGGTTCCAATGATTAAGCTCGTGTTGTGGAAAGAGATTTCCAACAATGTTGAGCATCGTCTCGAGACACACCGGTGCTTGGCGCTTCTTCATCAGCTTATATGCACCTCCCCATGGATTTTTATTACGGTCGCCGCATATGCTCTGAAAGTGTGCGCTTTTGCTCTTCTAGATGGCTCTTCCAGACCGTTTCTTGGTGCACACATTGCGGCAATCAGTGCGAGGAAGACCCTGAGCATGTATTATGCAGATGCAGAAGATTTGACAGGGAGCGGCAAGAGCTGAGTGACGCCCTAGGTGATCAGCCATCGGCTGCGAACCTAGTAAGTCACATGCTGGAGAACGAATATAAATGGAATGCTGTTTCGAAGTTTGCAGCTGAGGTCATGAAGAAGCTTCGCAGCATGGAGAGATCCCGCCGAAACCTAGGTGTCGGCTAATGAGTACAGTACCAGCCTTATGAAGCTTTGCTTAATCGGCAGTCCCGCAAGGTCCTGGTACACCCCTATCCTTATGTCTTCCTATTTCTTTCTCTTTTTTTTTATTTATTTTTGTTATCTAATGTTGTCTGTTAAATTTCCTTTTTTTTCCAATAAATGAACAAAAAAAAACAAAAACACTAACGTAAAACAAAAAAACAAAAAACAATATATAATAAATCGTTTCTGCACGCATCGGACAACAAAGCTTTAACTACACTACTGTTTAGCTGTTATTAAGTTCATTATGGCCCCCAGTCCACCCAATCTAGGGAACAATCAGTTTACACCGCTTACCGAGAGCCCCCCAATGAAAAAACGGAGATAACCACAAAAGCTGGATATAGCTTTTCCTGATCTTCCCACTAAAATGGCCGATAACCCAAAATACATCATCATGGCCTCAAATAATGACAAAAAAACAATTTCGGACTTCTCTTGTTTCACCGTTCATTGTGCCATCCAGCTTATCTCCAAGAACGTTATATCGATCTCAAATCTTCACGATGGCAACTTATTATTGTTGGTCAAGTCTCAAACAGACGCAGAGAAATTCATCAAAACCACAGTTCTCACCGGTATTTGTGACATATCGTGCAAGCTGCATGAAACTCTCAACATCGTCAAAGGCACGATATACGCCCCTTACCTGGCCACTATCCCAGACGAGGAGATTATAAAGGAACTCAGCTCTCAAAACGTAACAGGTATTTACAAATTTCTGAAATCAACCGACGGCGTATCTAAACCCAGCGGCGATATACTACTTACTTTCGAGCTCTACCACCTTCCCTCGAAAATTGATATCTCTTGGCACTCAGTCAAAGTGCGAGAATATATCCCAAACCCCATGAGGTGTAAATCTTGCCAGCTACTTGGTCATACCGCAAAGCACTGCAAAAATCCTCCACTATGCCACAACTGCGGTCTCCCTCCACACTCTCCTGAGCCATGCACACAGACAAAATGTGTAAACTGTTCAGAGGAACACCCCTCCTCCTCCCGCCAATGCAGCAAATACCACGAACTTAAAGAAATTATGAAAATTAAGATGACGAACAAATGTACAATGCGTAAAGCAAAAACAATATTCAGAAACACAGTCACGAAAACGGTATACGCCGCTTCATATTCTTCTGTCGCCAGCGCATCCAACAACAAAAACGAAAAGCCTAAAGACGCATACATCAAGATAACAAACAACAATAACCCAATTTCTAAAACGGTAATCGCCGCGACACACTCTCCTGACGACAGCGCACACAACAACCAAATCGATAACACAAAAACAACAGACAGATGGACATCTTTACGGAGAAATGCATACATTGAGAAAATTTGGGTATAAATTTGGAATAATAATTAACCATTCCTATAAAAACTCTGAGTTCAGAAATGTTTTCGGGTATTGGTGCTAATAGCACACTCGAAATACGATTACTATTCTTTCTTAAACCAGTTTTATCAATGGGAAATCCCAAGTAACAAATCTCATTTTTGAAAAATTGACACTTTTCTGAATTCAGTCTAAGTCTGCTGATCTTAGATTATTTAAAACCATTTTTAAATTAATTATGTGTTTCTTAGTATTCTATCCCGTCACCGTAATGTCATTCTGGTAAACTACCACGCCACAAATTCCTTGCAATAAATTTTCCATAACTTTTTGAAAGATCGCTGCAGCATTCTTCACACCAAGGTAAGCGTTTAACCTTTAATATACAAATGTGAGTGCTCCAAGCACATAACAACTGAGGTGAATCATCTAACTCCAGCTGGTTATAAGCACTACATAAATCAAGTTTTGTAAATAGTTCACCTCCTTCTAAAGCTGCAAAAATCTCATCTATTCTGGGTAATGGATACTTAAAGTCTACCGATTAATAGAAACCTTATAATCCCCACAAATGCTTAAATCACCATTTGGTTTTAAAATAGGAACTAATGGTGTTGCCCAATCAGAATTGTCCACAGGCTCAAGTACACCATCTTGAATCAATTTACGTAATTTATTCTCTATATTCCCTTTCCAAGCTAAAGGTAGTGGTCTAGGTTTGAAAAATATAGGTTGTGCACCAACTAATCGCAATTTAATTTTATTGCCATTATATTATACAAGACTAATTCTGATTTGAAAACTTCTGCAAATTCACTTCTAATTTCATCAGTTAGAATTGAAAATCTCTGACTTTCTTTAACACTATTAACTTGCATCAATTCAAAGTTGAATGACCTCAAAAATGTTCTACCAAGCAAAGGTGGACTCTTAGTTTTTGTAACAACAACAACTACTTAATTTTTCACACCCCTTTACTCTATTATTGCATCGTACTCACCAAGTACTTGAATTTTTTCTCCACTATAGTTGACATATTGGGTGGTGCATTTTCTTAAATGTTTCTTTTTAATCAAATTTTTATAAAAAGATTCCGAAACTAATGTGCACGGTGCATCGGTGTCACAAGCAACACACATTGTAGATCCATCAATTATCACTGACAAGTAATAAACACCACCAACGCATACAGGGTTTGCGGGACTTCTTATTACTGCTCACGTCGCCGTCAACATCAGCACACCTTCTGCCGCCGTTGCCTCTGAGACTTCTGCCTCCTTGAACATTTTTCACACCATTACTTCAACCGCTACAATTGGGCTACAACGGTCTACTAAATGATGGTGTCTTTTGTTGCAAATTTCGTCTCCATAATCATGGCTTTCCTTAAAGCACTTGACAATGTTAAGTATAGTATGATTTGGTATGCTCATAATAAATTGGTTAAGAACAAATTGTTCCAAGTGGTCCCCAAACTTGCAAGTTAATGCAAGTTCTTTCACCCGAGCATACCATTCTGCCACCGTCTCTTCATCTTCCTTGACCACCAAATGGAACTTCTTGCGCTCACGGAAATTTATTGTTGGTGGTGTGTAGTGTGTCGTCAATATTTCACACAGCTCCTTGTTAATTTTTGAAACTAGAGAGTATGGACAACACAAACAATGCTAAGCTGCCACACCAAAAGATTTCAATAAAGTTGATTTTTTTACATTATCAATAGTTCATTTGATCTCCCAAAAATGTATTTCGAGTTTTTCCTTCCACAATAAAAAAAACTTCATTATCAGGAGAAAACTCAAGAACATTTCAAATCTGACAAATTGTAGGAGATGCGGTTGTCATTGTATTATGTTTCTTTTTATTCCAAAAAATTTTCACTTAAATTTTTGTTGTTGTTGTTATCGTTCTTGAACAGTTATTACTGTGTATGATGATGATGATGATGTTGATTTACTTAATGTTATTGAACAGTTATCTTTATTTACTTAATGTTTATTATATATGTATGTATGTAAGTACATACTTATCATTACTTTGATTTTCATATAACTTTATTTAAAATTATTTTATAATATCAGTGCATATATAATTAAACAGTTTTTTTTTTTATTTTTAAATCCTCGTCGCCAATTTTTAATCTATTGACATAAGCGTAGCTGAGTACAAACTAAACTTTATTTCATATTCTTCAACATACTTATTTCTAATCTTATTCTATCCTACTCCTATTCTTTATCTTAGGACGGTGCCAGATTAAGAATATCCAACAGTTAGCAATGGAGAAATTGCATTTTTCCCGGAAGTCAGGGAGTGTATTTGCGACCAACACTATGGCTATATCATCCACGAAACCCCGTCGTACATGATGTTCTAGAGGATCGGCCCAAGCACGGATCCCTGAGGTACGGTGGCAGTGATGTTGTACCTTTTCGGCCCAATTTCTGTGTTAAACAAGAGCAAGCGATCGCTCATATATGATCTTAGAATTCTAACCTGATGTCCTGGTATATGGAGATTGTCCAGAGAGATTTTCCATCTCGCCAAGTTGAATGGGTTCTTGAAGTCTTGGGTGATTACTGCGCAGTACTTTTTGGTACCCCAGAGCTATCTTTCACTGTTCCATCCAGACATGGGTGTTGTCCTTTCCCGTTTTCTGGGAGGCCTTCATAAAGTCGCCTGCTGTGACTGGGGCAATGGATACTATAGTGTATTCGTGGTTCCAATGATTAAGCTCGTGTTGTGGAAAGAGATTTCCAACAATGTTGAGCATCGTCTCGAGACACACCGGTGCTTGGCGCTTCTTCATCAGCTTATATGCACCTCCCCATGGATTTTTATTACGGTCGCCGCATATGCTCTGAAAGTGTGCGCTTTTGCTCTTCTAGATGGCTCTTCCAGACCGTTTCTTCTTGTTGTACAGTCGCTTGCTCGTTAATTGACTATGATCTAGTTCTTCTAGAAGTAGACCTTCTAGTGACTTGACCCTACTTAAAACCATATATGTTTGGGCAGTAGTAAAGAGCTTTGAAGCATAATATAATTGACTATATTTTCTCGGAAATTGCTTGGATTTAAGCTGAATGACGTGGACACCATCTTTTTGCAAATCTTTAAGGATGGATAGTACAATGTATCAATTTCGTATATTTGTGCTCGCCGAAGGTAGGGCCATATGACTTCTGTAATGTGTCCAATTGCAACACTCACCAGACGTTTGGACAAATCTACATTATAACGTAAACTTGAGTTGTGCCTATGGATCACTAGAATTGCATGACTTGCTGATAAGGATGACATGTATTGAAAGGACTAGCTGATAATGATGACTTTAATTAAAGCGAATTGTTTACTTTTTGGAACGAAGTTCTTTTACACGGCTTGCGGAGTAAAATTTTAGAAATTGTCACATAACGAAAAAGCGTTATGCTTATTATATATGGGTGTGTGTGTGTATGTGCATTATAGTACCCAGCAATAAATAAAATCGTTGTCGTTTTCGCTCACTTTACCTAGTCCTACTGCAAAAACAATAACATCAACAACAATTTTGAGAGACAACTGTCCAGTATTTATATTGTAGTTTTTGTAGTTATTGTAGTAACCTTATAATCCCCACAAATGCTTAAATCACCATTTGGTTTTAAAATAGGAACTAATGGTGTTGCCCAATCAGAATTGTCCACAGGCTCAAGTACACCATCTTGAATCAATTTACGTAATTTATTCTCTATATTCCCTTTCCAAGCTAAAGGTAGTGGTCTAGGTTTGAAAAATATAGGTTGTGCATCAACTAATCGCATTTTAATTTTATTACCATATTACTTTCGCAATACTCTTGTGCATTATCATTACAATAAATGAGAGGAAAAAAACAAGAACAACAACATCACACTCTTTCGATCTTATTTGGCTCTCAGTTAACATCATATACAGAAAGAAGAGCGCAATACTTTTCTGCATACGTAGTTATCAATAATTGAGAGGATTAATACAACAATAACAGAAACACAAATTCAAGAAACAGCAAAGCATAACCAACATAAAGACGTACCTGATACAATATGATGATAACATTAAAAAAAAAAATTTTCTTGAGTTAACTACAATAAAAGCTTCTAAAAAACCTAAAACAATTGCACACAGATATAAGGAATATCATAAGAGACAGAAAATAAGGAAACAATTATAATATTAAAGGAATTTCGTTCCACACGGGTGTCCCACGACACCTCTTTTTTTTTTTTTTTTTTTTTTTTTGCCAAGTGATTTGGTCAGTCTATTTAGCTATCTACGAACAAAAATTATTAATTTAATTTTGTCACCACTTATACCTGTGAAGCTGCGTTCTCAGCCTTGGTGTACTTAAAAAATAAGTATGGAAACAGATAAGATGAATTTGAGAATAAAATTATCATCATTACCTCCTAATTTGAAATTGTTGTGTGATAACAAACAACATCATCATTCGTTCTAAGTATGTGAAAATTAGGTTTACGCGAAAAATTTTAAAACCTCATATCGGGCCACAATTAATAAAGTTTGGTAAACGCTGATGTACGGCATAGATAGTAATGCATCTATTTAGGCATAGATAGTAATGCATCTATTTAAGGCTAAAGGGACAAAATTTCTTGTAGGACAACTATGTATACAAAAGCTTAACTGATTTAATAGCTCAGGAGAATCAATTTCCCCGACTATGAGCTTATGAAAAAAACTAATCCCAAGAGCTACCCTATAATGCACCGAAAATAGAAGACTGATAAGAAGGAGTCTATCAAAGTAAGATGACAAACGGGAATTACGATTCCAGTTTAGGCCACGAAAAGCGATCTAGATTCTTTAAATGTTGCGGTGACCAAATACAAGAGAAATACTCGAAGAGTCAATGCACAAAAGATATAAAAATAATCTCCGTGTACAAGGGTCATTTAATTCAATAGACCAACGTTTAATGAAACCAAAAACATCCTTCACTTTACTTACGACGAAGTAATATGCTGGTTAAATACAGCTTAGGAGCAAGTAGAACTCAAAGTTCATTACATTACATCATGAGCACTCGAGAATGGAGAGCGGCAAATCATTAATAAATAGGTTAAAAAAAAAATGGTCCTAGATGTCTACCTTGAGGAAAAAACACTCTTTGAAAAAAAGGATTTAATCCAATTTAAAAGATTATAAGGAAAGTGCATGATATTTAATTTATACAAAAGAAGTTCATGATTAACTGAGTCTGAGACATTAGTAAAATCTGTATAAATGACATCAGCTTCTGACCTATAATTGAAACCTCGATTAGCTAGCGAAGTGAACTGAAGGAGGTTAGTGGTTGCATACCTAGATTCTACAAATCCATGCTGTGATGGAGAAATAGCGGCCTTACAGAAATGCTGTATTTTCGATATAAGGACCTTTTCAAACAACTAAGGAATAGCTGACTATGTACTCGTAGATATGCTCCTATAGTTTGAGATATCACATTTATTTCCTATTCTGTGGAGTGGAAAATTGAATGATTCCTTCCAAATAGGCGGAAATGATACTACCTGGAGTGATAAACTGATAAATTTTAGTAAAGTTCAGACAGAGGTTTCACTTAAAAAAACTGCTGGCTTTTATTTTGCTTATACATTCAATTTTGTTTTGTGCAATGATCACCTGTTTAATATTGAGAATGACCAAAAAAAAAAGGTGGACAGCACTATTCAAAATTTTCCAGTCCTGCTAACTGAAATTTCGACTTACACTTTTGCAGCAACCCTGAAATTTGATCATTTTCCTGTTGTTGTTCTAGAAATGTAGCAACTTTTTGAGCTACTCACAAAAAAATTTTGCTTATGCTCAGTCTGAATCGGGCATTAGTCCCACTCCAAATAATATGCTCACGAGGGAGAAACTCATAAAGTGACCTTGTTCAACCACTTTTTGCAGAAGTCTGATATGCTGAAGCATATACATAAGGGAATAGTTAATATATCAGCAGCTGTGTTAGGTTAATGGGGGATGCAAAGCTTCCAAGCTCTTGTTCCATTTTCATTGTTGAAGGTCGCACCGTTAATTTTTATGGATAAATAGAAGTCAAAAAATGTGCGCGATGTTTATTTCGACATATTTTAGAAATTAGTAATAAAAAATTGTTCGAAGCTTTGAAAATTCGATGGCTTTTAGTATAATTCTAAACAAAAACAACATCATACATCACCAATGAGTTATGCGAAAATGCCCTGCGCCGTGTGGGATGTTTCTTAAAACTGAGGAAGATTTCATTCTACTAGAAAGTAAAGCACGCCCGTGTTGAACTTTTGCTAAGAAAAAAAGTTTGGCCAAACACTAAAGCTGGAAATACACAAACGACGTTATCTTGCAAATCGGCTTTTGGTGCGTTCGTTGAGCGAAACACAAAAGTTGAAATGTATGAAATCGTATTGAGCGAGTTACATAGCTTCGTTGCGAAAGCTACAATGTCAAAAGTTGATAAACTGCGAATTCAGCAGAAAATAGTATTCGTAAATGGAAAAAGAACTGGTTAGTGAACCAAAAGAACTGCTTGATCGCGTGGTGAATGACAAAAAACTGTTTTGGTAAATGGCAATTTCTTTGCAGTATTTATGTTAAATTTGATGGCAGACTTTCCTATCTATTTAAAAAGTTATTCGAATTCAATTTATTGCATGATAATAAAAATACATACTTCCTTTTTTTAATAATTCAACTTTAAATACGCATCTCTTCAATAATTACTTTTTTAAATTTTCAAATTCACAGCTGTTTCTTGTTTACTGAAGTCAATAACTCTGAAGTCGTTTATGTACTTCGACGTCGTTTGTGTATTTAGAAGCTGCAATGGTGCGTTTTTCGACATTGTAGCTTATCGTTGAAGACGTTTGTGTACTTCCAGGTTAAGGCTGCAGTAATTAGTTCATCAAATCAACCGAATCACTCTATTCAGCCGTCTCTAGTTCATCACAATGGGAGCACACCTGGTGCAAAGTAGGCTTCAATACCATTGCCGAATGAAAATTTAAAAAGCAATAGCGTCAATATGATTGAACGCTAAACCCACGGCAACAAGGATCATGGAGCGCTATTTTTACCATACGCAGTACATTTGATGGAATCAGCCGAATCGAACCACTTGGGGGTACCCCCCATATAAACCAGGATCCACATTAAAATTCTTATTAGAAAAACTTTTTGTTTTTTGTACTATCGACTTAAAATTTGACTACGATAAGTGTTAACCAGTATCCAAGAACCATATAAATTTCAAGACCCTCAGACCATCCCCCCATACACACCTGGATCCAAATTCATGTTCTTATTAAAAGAACTTTCTGGTTTTTTATAGAATCTACTTGAAATATGGACACTATAAGTACCCGACCTATATCTATCAACCATATAAATTTTAAGACCCTCGGACCTCTAGGATGGGCGTGAAGAGTATTACAACTTCGACATAGCCAAAGTCAGTCTTTTTCTACTCTTCACGCAGTGAATAGTATAATAAGTTTGTCATGAAGTTTGTAACACACAGAAGGAGACATCGGAGACCCCATAAAGTTTATATATTCTTAATCAGCGCGAAAAGATGAGTTGATCTAGCCATGCCCGTCTGTCTGTATATATGCAAACTATTTCCTAATTTTTTGAGCTAGGGAGCTGAAATTTTTTTTTTTTTTGTTTTTTGTACTATAGACTTGAAATTTGGATGAGCTTTGCACATCAAAAAATACAAAAAAAGCTACAAAGACAACAAGAAATGCATATTTTTCGTTTGTCTTTTCTGGCTCCAAAAATGAATCTTCATTTTTAAATGCCAAATGGCTTGAGCGCAGAGCAAATTTTTGCTCTCCTGTTCTGTGCACTGGTAACGTGAGAGCCAGATGCTCACTACCATGGAGCACCTAGTGCCCATTCCTTCAGAGGCACCTGTACACAACCCAAGCACCAACTTAGCAGCTACAATAGCCGCAACACAAATCACAGCTTGTACATCAACAGCTGCAATAGCAGCAACAACAACAACAGTTTTCTCAACAACTACTTTAAACAGTTTATGTATGCAGTTACCCCAACAACAAGTAACATCGAAACCTATGCTCACAACAACAACGCTTCAATTGTTTCATTGGTCAACTTGCGACAGTTACGCCTTCAATAAATACACACTCGCAAGTACTGAATGAAAACAATACCAAAAATAAACCTACTTCTGAACAGTTAAAATCAAACAGGAGAAACCGTAAAACGCAATCACCAGACAAATCGACAGAACAAACTCAAAACAATTACTCGTAGCATGGAAGTAAATTATAAAAACACACACAAGCAAAATTACATGAATATCGGCTAAGAAAACCTAATTCACACAACATGTTTGAACTACTAGCAGACGATACAAATAACGAGCAACACCGGGAAATGACACCAAACAGACTTTAAAAAAAATACAACAAACCACCACCTTTTTATGTACCAGGGGCAGAAGACACAACTATATACCTAAAGTACTACCCAATAACGAAGTTCGTATCCATCTGGTGGAACCCCAACATTGTAGCTTATGTATAAAAATGCTTAAATCCAGAAGCACTAAATACTACACGTTCAAACCTAAAGACGAACGTGGTTTTAAAGTAATGCTTAGACACCTCCATCCATCATCGGACACTGAAGAATTAAAACACGAACTTAATGAATTAGGGCACAAAGTTATAAACATACACAATATACCACATAAAACAACCAATAAACCATTACCTCTATTCTCAATCGAACTGGGAAGCAGCCCAATCAGCAAAAAGATTTATAATATAACTACATAACTTCACACCAAAATCCAATTTGAGAGGACGATAGCGCAATGTACTAACTGTCAAAAATACGGACACACCCGCAACTATTGCAATAAAGATCCAGTATGTGTTAAAAGCGCTGAGTATCATAAAACAATCGACTGTCAAATGGATGTAACAAACAAAATCAAATCACTTACGCGCTGCACCACAAACCATATTTTCAGAATATACAAATTACTTGGCGCTACGACTTTTGAGTCACGAGATATATTAAAAATTTTTTTTTGTATACGCATTTTAAAAACGTGTTCACGTTAAAATGCTAAGGATAAATGGCTGATGACGTTAGGTCTGTAGCCGTATAGTAGTCAAATAGCTTGTATTGCTTGTCTACTATCTTCAGTAGTTCAGTACCGAAGTGACTTGTGGTCGATACCCAGTCTTGTTCGGTTTCTAATGGACCCCAGCTCACCTGGGCTTTGGGGGGAAAGTGGCGTGGGATAGAAAGTAGTTAGAAGTATAGTGCAGATTAATCTGCATCACTCCAGAGTACCATCCGAGGGCTTGCTGCGATTTATGGAAGAAAAGATGATAGACGCGGCACTTATACCTGAGTCGTCGAGGTTATCATCTCTTCTCCCCACAGATCAAGGGTAAGTCAAGAACATGTATCGTGGTAAGAGTTGGGCTTAATGTTCTTTTCTCTACTCGTTACAGCAATAATGACCTTACAGTGATGGTATGCGATAGGAAAGATGGCAATAGTCTTTGTATTGCCTCCGCGTATATCCCCTACGAAGAGGATGACCCTCCGTCGGAGCAGATCATAGCCATGCGAAGAATGAGGATAACGATGTGTTCTTGGGGTGTGTACCCTATGATATTAACAAGAGAGGGGAAGCAATATTTGACTTGTTGCTCAATGGCAATCTTGTTGTGTGTAACAGGGGTAACCAGACTACCTTCCGCAATAAGAGTCAGGCAGAGTTTATTGACATAACCCTGGCGTCAGAAAGTGACTCCGTGACCATCGATAATTGGCATGTTTATAATGAGTGTTCTTTCACTTTAGATTAACTGGGAGGACTTTTCTAACATTGTTGGCCATAAACTCACTACTCCTCCCGGTGGAAATCTTCTGGACTCAAATTTGTTGAATAAGTCCTATCAGACCATTATAGACGTGCTTAAATGAGGTTTTCTCAAAACTTACCCCATTTTTTTTTTTTTTTTTTTGATTTTTCGAGGACATTGATAGTACCACAGAAGCTTCTAGACTTCGACGTGTACTAGGATTCGGCAAAAATAGGCCTAGTTTGTGGTGCAAATTATGTATATACAATTAACAGTGAGATGTCTCTGGAGATGCTCATGACTGCACACTTTCCAGGCTGTTCAAACATTGAAAAGGTAGATTGTGATGGTATTTTTAGATCTTATGTGACAACTCTGGAAGTGATAGGAGATAAGCTTGCCTTAAATGACCTTATCACAGAGGAAAAATTACTATGGGCCATCAGATCATTCAAGTCGTAAAAATCACGCGGTTCGGATGGCATAATACCGGCTATGATACAGTCAGCTTCTGCATCACTGATTCCGTGGGTGAAGAAGATTTTTAAGGGATGGTGGCAGGTTGTTTTTACCCATAATCAGTGAGTGTTTGGAATCCTTCTTAGGAATCACCTGTCGGTCTCAGCCAAACGGTCTCGGGGTTATTCCGAAAAAGATCGATCTGGTACTGTTCACAAGGAAATATACCCAGCCTTAGACTACCGTGTTAAGGGGGTCGCAGCTTAAACTTTCGAATGAAGCCAAATACCTTGAAGAAATTCTGGATTCAAAACTCTCGTGGAGGGAAAACTCAGAAGAAAAAATGAGCGCATTTTATTTCTGTCTGCAAAATGACGATTGGTAAGAATGTGGTCTGCAACTGTAGGATAGGGACGATTGGAGCAGGGTAACGCTACCTGACACGACAGGCTTTCTATTACATCTATGCAGATGTCTCCAAAAAAAAGTACCTAGCTCTGTTCGTGATGTCTTTAGGTTGGTTTTAGAAGCTGAGGGAGACCTCTAGGACCAACTGCCAAACGTTCACCCCAATTTCTTTTCCCACGTTCACCCCAATTTGGACAAAGGACTCCTCCACCGCAGTACAGAATAAACAAAATGTCTGCCTACAAAGTCAGCCACTGTATTGAAAAACGCACTTCCCTGAAAAATTCACCAACTGGAAAGTTTCTCATAGAGCTCGCTACGAAGGTAATAATCTAAGTATATTAGAAACCTTTTCAATATGATATTAAGACTAAGGTACTACCCATCTTTATGGAAAGTAGCTGAAATAATAGCTATACCTAAATTAGGCAAAAATCAGGCCACGTACAGACCAGTCAGCCGACTGCTCTCATTATGAAAAGTATTTAAATGACTTCTCCTAGATAGAATTCAACCAATTCTGTGCGTGAACGAAATCATACCTGACCACCAATTGGGATTTGGACGAAGTCACTCTACAAATCAGCAAATTTTCAGAGTATGACACAAAATCTCAAGGGACCTTGATGAAAAACAATGGCCTTCTTAGAAAAACTAAGACTGTACTACCAAGTGACCTATGCGAAATCATCATAATTTACCTTGACACTCTCTATTTCTATGTCAGATTTAAAGACGAAACTTCCATACTAAGACAGATAAAAGCAAATGTCTGTATACCATATATACATCAAACATCCCAACTCCAGAAGACAGTTCGTCAATGGTGGCCACCTTCGCTGACGTTATATTACTAATGTACTTGCACAATAATCTAGCTATAGCTACAACTAAGCTGCAGGACGTTTGGCACGAAATATGCTCTTGGTTTGATAAATGAAAAATTAAAGTTAATGAATTGAAAATGACGCAAGTAATATACAAGACACGGACAACTTATCAGCCAAGACAACTAAAAAATAAAAGGTACTGACATCCCACTAAGTAATGTAGCAATCTATGGACGTACGGCATGGGGCACTGCCAAGAAAACGAATATAATCATAATCCAGAGACAGCAATCTAAAATGTTTCGAGCAATTCTCAACGCGAACTGGTATATAACCAACTATGATATCCATAAAGACTGGAGGAGTAACAATGATACAAGAGGAAATTGTTAAGGTTAGTAGGAGATATCACAAATCCTTAGAGCGACATTCCAATGTAGAAATAATTGACCTTCCATCTCACGAATGGCCAATAAGTAGACGCTTAAAAGAAGCAGATCACCGGACCTAACCTTTTTAGTTTTCCTAAAATATACAATAAATTACGTATGCGTTTGGTTGGCTTTGGTTGCTGAGAGGAATGTTGCGGTATCTCACGAGAGAAGGGCAGTCGCAAGTAGTACTTAAAAAACAAGGCCCTGGCCACTCATACCATTAGAAAACTGACCATTCGATAATGATCGATATTGTCATATTGTTATACCTCCTATCATTGTTAAAATAAGAACTTAGATTATAAGTATGTAAACAAATGTACTCGACCAATCGGGAAAAAAAAGATTCAAGGAGAAGTAGTAGCGACATTTTAATCTTAAATGACTAATTTTGCGATGACAATTAGCTTTTAAATGTTCTCAGAAATAATGATCTACCATCCAAACGATGCTAATGCAGAATTTAATCTGAGGTTACCAGCGAAGGTAAAGCTAGATATGTTCTGTTCTGGTGATCCAATAGACATGCTATTGGGTCTTTCTTTATTCTTTGAACTGACTGTGGCAGGGCAAATTCAAGTAGGCAGAGATCAACCGAGATTACAGAAATCTCTCTTGGGTTGGATCGTAGTGGAAAAATTATTTTATAGATGATATGTTAGGTTGATCGGATTCAGTTTAACAGGTTTCCAGGCTAAAACAGGAAGTAATGGAGTTGTTGAGATTTGGTAAATATTAATTGCATAAATGGCGCACTAAGTATATGGAGCTATGTGATGACGATGCTGAATTTGAACCGTTACCTGTAAATTCAGACGAAGTAGCAAAAACTTTAGGAATTCTGTGGTGGGCTAGAGAGGATATGTTCAAATTCTCATATGTAACTAAGTTTTCGCCTACTATTTCGAAGCGGAGTGTGTTGGCAGAATTGGCTGACCTATTTGACCCGTTAGGGTTCCCTAGGAAAAATCTTCATGCAAGAGTTGTGGCTACTCAAGAACGATTGGGATGAAGAGCATCCATCGACGTTTAAACGTCAATGGCAGAATTATGGAGAGGAGTTGAAATTAGTCAGTCTATACTCGGTATCTCTATCAGTGATTCTCCATAGATTCTCCAGAAGGACCCTATGGATTCCCTGATGCCTCGTGTAGGGCTTATGCTGGAGACATTTATGCACGGATGCAGGACGAACAAGGAAATGCTTATGAACGTTTCTAGCTGCGAAGTCAAAGATAGCGCCGGTTAGGTCCAGTTCATTGCCAGTATTCAGGAGTTGTCAAAAATAGAGGATTGGTTCAAGGTAAAGTCGAAGTTGAGTCCCCATACTTTGTGTTTCTCAGATTTTATCCTAGTGAGTTAAAGGAGGCCATATTTTGGTGGAATGAACCTGAGTTTCTCAAGGAATCTTCTGAGAAATTCCCAAATCAGAAGTGAGATAGAGGTTTTGATATTATGCCAGAACACAGAAAGAGTAATTTCAGTCGCATTGCTAGTAGTTTAATCGAAACTCCCGATATAATCGGATCGTGCAAGTTCGTCAATTATTTCCTTAAATTACAACGAGTCTTTAGCTGGTAAGTGAAGCAAATGGTACAGCCCTAAACTTCGAAGAGCTCTTAACTGCTGTGGCACAAGTTGAAGCTGTAATCAACTCAAGGCCATTGTATCCTTTATCCATGGATCCGAATGATTTGGATGCTCTGACTCCAGGCCATTTCTTAATTAGGCACCCAATCAACGCTTTGACGGGACCTAGCCATGACGAGGTCTTGAAATTATCAATGACTGAATGGTGAAAACGAGTGATAGTTGCTTGTCATGTCCTTCGGCGCCGCTGGTCTCGTGAACACTTAACGCTACTACAAGAGAGAACCAAGTAGACCACAGTGAAGAACAACTTTACTCTGGGTACGCTTACCTTGATCGCGGAAAACAACACAGCACCTGGACAGTGGTTGCTGAATGAAAAATGGCTATATCAAACGCACCGTTCACAAGATCTTCTCGCTACCCATCGAAAACCAAGAGAGTTCCAGACGACTGTTGTTGGAAAAAGCTTCCTAGGTGAAGAGTATGTTGGAGCATTTTGACAGTGACAAAAGCTCGCCGCCACAAAACTTTAAGGCACAGCTTAACAACACATATCCTAGAGATGAGAGAAAATGATTGTGAAACACTAAGATCTACATGCCTCATATAGACTGGACCAAAATGTGGCAAAATTAAAACCGTAGAAGGTAAAGTACAACTTTTGGCAAGAAAACAAAAAAATGAATCGGACTTTCGAAAAAAATGGGATTAATTATAGATAAACCAAAAGCTGGAGGTACTGGGACGTCGAATATTATTCTTATGCGCATCTTTCACGGTTATGCATGCATGATCATGCATTTGTGTACGTGTGGAGTGAAGTGATTCAAGGTGAGTATTGTTCGTTCATTTCTTGATATCTTCTGAAGTGAGCAGGCGTCAATGTCAATGATTCAACGCATTCACAAACAAAAATTTTTGGCCGCAGGCTTCTTACAATTCAAACCACTGTGCTATGGAACGAACTTCAAAGCGTAGAAGGTAGCCATCTTGGACCACTTCTTTTCAACCAGTTTATTAATGATTTACCTCTCTCAATCACACATTCTCGCATG
This sequence comes from Amiota mariae, assembly GCA_035041805.1. Classification (NCBI taxonomy): domain Eukaryota; kingdom Metazoa; phylum Arthropoda; class Insecta; order Diptera; family Drosophilidae; genus Amiota; species Amiota mariae. The sequence goes on from JAWNKV010000318.1 coordinate 126,487, forward strand.
CTCATGTACGCTGATAATGTAAAATTGTAACTTTCATTTAATGATGATGCCTCTCAAGACTATCTTGATTCTTTACATTCTTGATGCTCAGCAAATTATTTATATCTAAATCTCTCCAAATGCAAGTTAATGACGTATCATCGGTGTAAGCCTCATTTGTTACCTTACATGGTTGATAACGTCCAACTCGAGCGAGTCTCTACATTTAATGTCCTTGGTATCGTGTTTGATCTTAAGCTGTGTTTTAACCAAAATAACTCTTTTATCGTAAATAATGCGAAGGTTGTTTTTGGTTTCATTAAACGTTGGTTTATTGAATTTAATTATCCTTAAACCACAATGATTCATTTTATATCTCTTGTGCGTCCACTCCTCGAGTATTGCTCTTGCATTTGGCATAAGCTGGAATCCTAATTCCCGTTTGCCATCTTACTTTGATAGACTTCTTCTTATCAGTCTTCCATCTTTGGTGCATCGTAGGATAGGGATCAACTTTCTTCATAAACTCATAGTCGGTGAAATTGATTTACCTGAGCTATTAAATAAAACTATAACATTTTTATATTCCTATTCGTCCTACCAGAAATTTCGTCCCTTTAGCCTTGAATAGATGCATTACTAATTATGCACAACACGATACTTTCCAAGTTTTATGCACGTCATATAATATATTCTGTCACGTTCTCTCGCCTGAGATATCGCCCTCGTCGATTAATCATCGTCCGTCGCTGCCTATGAAACTCATGTTCACTCTGTAGGCTAGATGAACTGGATATCGTTGATTTGGGACATCTACACCGTCTGGATTATTGTACATAGTTCATATGCCTCTGACCACACATGGCCGTGAGTAGGGGCATAGTTCGCTACTGTTGCAGATATATTTCCCCCATCGAATCAGAGGCTGGTATTTTTTTATTGTATTATTTGAAATTTATTATCATAATTTTTTTTTTTATTTTTTTTTTTTTGCCTTTTGTTTACTTTTAAGCGTAATTATTATATTTTTTTTTTGTCCTAAGCTGACAGTTTCTTTGTCAATGTTTAAGTAATAAATAATAATAAATTCTGGAAGGTCAGAGAATGCTAAGGCAATTTTGAAAACGTTGGAGTGCAGACAAGTTATCACATTTACAATTGCGCCCCAAATGGCGGAATAAAACAGAAAATTTGTTGTACGAGTCGTTTTCGTTCAACAACACTGCAGTACCGATAACGTATTGATATCCCCATCGCTACGAGTATCATTAGGTGTGATTAATCGAATAGAAGTCCTGTGTACAAAAACTAAAATCATCATAAAGAACAGCAACCCAGAACAATAATAATGCAGCTGACTACGACAGCATTCGAAGAAGCGAAAATTTGGTACAACGGAATCAAGAAAAGTTAAGTTACACCAACCACTACAACCATCTTGTTTTTCACTAAATCAAATTTGTACAATTAAAGCAAAAAATATCCAAAATTATTTAGTTAGCTTAAAGTGAAATAACAACAACATTCAATCAACAAGCTTTACCCGAAGCTGTGATTCTTTTAGTTTTGCGAATTTATACGAGTATTATGTATTTATCTTTATATCTTTCTTACATTTAATATAATATTAAATAATAACTTAACTCTGTAAATGTATACGAGTATATATATATTAATATTATCTATAAGTTATTTGCATATTTTGGGCAATAAAGAATTGAATTGAATATTGTAAATTTTGTTTAAGTTTTAGATAAAAAGAATTGTAAATACAATAGAAAAGGAAAAGTCTGCGTGTGTTGCCTTTCATTCAAAAAACAACAAAACATTTATCAGAAGCTTTAATTTCGACAACAACATTTAGCAAACAAGGAACAGAACGAATTAAGCTAAAGCAGCAACAACAGCAACATCTACATAAAGAAGAAAAAAAAAACTGGATAAGAAGTTTCCATAGCCAAAGAGTCGTTGCTCAAGAAATATTCTGCGTAAATGAAGTACCATTTCTTTTTAATCTGGATCAATAACTGTTCCCACGTTGGTAAATCACCGCACAGTGTGACTTTTTTCACTTTAGGATGCCAAAAGTCAAAAAAAAAAGTTCTCGGATCATAACAATTTTTTGATATGTAATAGATAAATGTACAACTTTTATGAATATGCACTCAAAACAAATGAAAAACCAACAGACAGCATGATAGCCATTGTCGAACTTGCCTGACTGCGAAAAGTACATAAACTCATTTTACAGCCTGCAATTTTTGGTGAAACTTGTGGTGGCATAACTTTTTTTCGCATAAATATTTTGACATAAATCTTTCTGATTTTATTTACTTGGACATTTGTTATTACATAACACTGAAAATTTCTAGAAGCTTAAGTTTTATCTTTTATTTTTTTATCCATTAAAAAAGGCAATCATCAAAAATTGAGTGAAATAAGAAATATTTTTTTTTTAATAGAGTGAAACTTACAAAATTCTATAGAATTCTATTAAATGTTTATAACCAAATTAATAGGAAAGATGTCTAGTTTCAGAATCTGCAGTCAGAGTTTGCGACTAATTATACGAATTTTTTTTATCTCTTATTGTTCAAGCGCATATTGAAAAAACGCACTTTAGCCACCGTCCCGTTTGATATCCCGCTACATAGTGAGCATTCACCGCAAGCATCGACGATTGATGTTTATTACACAGCGGATGAAAGTTCTGCCAGGAGGCGGTGGCTTCGTGGTCACATATCATGGTCAAATATATGTATGCACGAACATGTTCTTTATCCCGATTTTAATATTTTAGTTTATCTTTTTTTCCTTTTTAGTCCCAAACATATACTTGCTCCTTATCCCGGAATTAAGATCTGAATTTATATTTCTTTAAAAATTCTTCCAAACACTAATAAAATATTTCAGTTTCTCGAAATGCACTATTCGATGATGGCGAAAAAGCAAGAAAGAAGAAAAGAATGATGCCGTGCTTAATCAAATTTTCAGTTTAATTGGAAGAGATGTACATCACCTCAAATTAAAACCATATGTCACGAAGCTTTATTTTGATTTTCGCTGAAAATGTGAACGTTCTGGTCGAACGTGGACTTAACTGAATTTATTCTTGATGTTTCTCCATGTACATCTCGTGATATTTGCCAGATAGGTAGGTCAAAAAAAAATTTTTGTGAATCTTCTTTACGCTCAAAAAAACGAAAAGCCAAGGTACTTATGAGGGATACCGATAATGACAGCAGAAATGCAACTGAGATCGTCTGGGAAAAGAAATTCTGCAAAAATATTTGAAGGTTGTTCATGACTTCTCCATCATCGAGGCTCATTATTAAAGAAATCTCGGCTACGAATGAAAATATGAAAAGTTTGTCACCAGACCAAGCACTTGCGATAATAGTTTATACAATCCTTTCAACACATAGATATAACTTGATTAGTTTACAGAAAGCGACTAAAACAAAGCGGCGAGCATTAACTAATGAAGTTATTGGCTTACTATCCGAAGCGGAATATGAATATGACGAATGTATTGACTCCGACTAACTTTTCATTTATTTTTTGTATCACCTTTTTCTTTTCTAATATACAGGGTGGCGCAATAGAACGTGCATATTACGTCATCTTTTTTCGCGACGAAGTTTACAGCGAATTTTGAAGTTGGATCTTAAACTGCATCCTTATAAGCTCCAATTAACACAGGAATTAAAAGAGTCCGACTTCTATGGCGGTTGTGAGACAGATGTTTTCTGCAAGACTAATTTCCAAAAGAGGTGATATCCCTTGGCCCCTACGTAGCCCTGATTTGACGCATCCTGACTTTTTTTGTGGGGATACCTCAAACATAAAGTCTACATGAACAATCCGAGGAACATCAGTCAACTAAAGGAAAATATACGGGGAGAAATAGCAATCATTCCAGATTTATTGACAAGAGTTTTCACAAATCTGCGATCGCGTTTAGAAGAGTGCCGTCTTCGAGAGGGATAATGTTATTTTTAAAAATTTAACTACATTTAAGTACCTAATCATCCTATCTTTTATTTCAACTATACCTTTTGTATTTATTTTTTTAGCCTATACTTAAAAATGCCCGTTCTATTGCGCCACCCTGTATATTTCAAATTTGTTTTCATAAATGTACGCTAATCTGAACATCTCAGAAAAATTTTAAAATTACACGTTATATGGACGGGAGGTGAAAAAGTGGGCGGATTACGTCCATTTTTTCTGCCCAATACAATGTTAATCTCTGCATTACTGTTTATTACATTTTATTATCATACCTACATTTTTTTGGCTGATATTAATTTTGGCATCCTAAAAATGATAAAAGTCACACTGCACACCGCAAGCAAGAGGGATGACACCTGGGAACAAAATTCGAGTGGACGAAGTTAGAACAGTTGAGCCACATACCACAAACCCAATGAGAAAATTGGAACAACATGATGTGATGATGGAGAACCAGCGTCAATAACGAGATGAGGGATCTGCTAGCATCGGCAATAAGGCTTCACAGGGAAGAGGCCAATGAAAAGTTGTACCCTGTCCGATTAGCAATGAGTGTCGCCACGGTCGGTATGCACACAGAGAGGAAAGTACAGGAGAAGCGTAGGGTCTAATGAGGTACATCCCCTGTAAGGGTACTGGGAGCAGATTGAAATAGCAATATGTAAAGAAACACGTGGTCAGCGAGGATTGTAAAGGAAAAGTAAAAAGCAATGAATAATAAATGGCAACTGGTTATGGATTGAAAGAAGCGGAAAAAAGTTATAGAAACACAGCGACCATCGCCCAAAATAAGGATGAGGCACATTTTAAGCTACTACCTAAAAAAGGTGAAGTCAGGCCTCACCGAACAAGTCCCGATGCTCTAGTCATTGCTAAAGCATCGGAATTATCCCATGCTGATATCCTAAAGAATATAAATGGGAAACCTGCGCTTCAGAAGGTTGGAGACAGCAGGTTATGCAGAACGGCAAAAGGATAAATTCTTCTCCAACTTTCCAAGAAAAGTAGCGCATTGACAGAAACTGTACAGGATGAGATAAAGGACGACCAGCAGAACCTTGCAACGGTAAGAGCTGTCTACCAGCTAGCAGTCATAGAGTGTCATGACCTAAATAAAGTAACAGAGACTGAAGAGCTGTGAGGAGCCATCATCAATCAATTCCCAGCAATCAAGACTAGCAGCATTGCCATTAAAGCAATGTCGTTGGCTAGAGATAATACGAAGACAGCAGCCATAAGGTTACCAGTTAGCAAGGCGGTATCGTTAAAGGTGGGTTGAGTTTGCTGTCGCCTGAGACAGCACATTAGTCCCACAAGCTGCTTTAAGTGCTTGGAGTATGGTCGCTTTGCAAGAGGATGCGAAAATAGTGCACATCGCTCAGAATTATGCCTTAGATGTGGAGTTGAGGGACATATCGCAAAGACATGTCAGGAGAGGCTCAAGCGCGTTCTTTGCCCGGAAGGTAATAGAGTTAAAAATGCGAAGGCCATGCGGGAACTAAAAGATATGACCAAGTATCTAAATGACTAAGGTACAGACCCAGTATGCTTGTAGCAAAGCGCCTGTCTGACTACAAGAGACTATAGAGAGACCGTTGCTCGTATGATGGTTTCATCTTTGCTAAAATATGTGATACCTATTTCTGCAGCCATTACGCATCTCCTAATGTCACCCAGGATTTCCTTGAGAACTTCCTTGACACAAAGGTCAGTGCTGCGAGGATAGATCACCACTAATAATCGCCGGGACTTTGCCGCATGGTCGGTGTAATGGGAATGTAATAGCACCAATAGGCATGGACGGGCTGTCATGGAAGCATTTGCTTTCCTGGATATGGTTCTACTTAATAGGAAAACATCGATCACGATTAACAACATAAGAGGCATTGTCTACAAGTGCAAGTTTCTATATCCATAGAGAGCCAGCAATCCCGTGTACTTATACTGGCTATCACAAGGATATGCTCTATGAATAGGAAAACAAGAAGCAATGTCAAGAAACCTAATTTCTGGTGGACTAATAAAATTCCTGAACTTCGCTCGTAGTGTCAATAACTACGAACATGATTCCAACGCAGTTAAAGGGGAACTCTGACACTACCGATACTCTACTCCTCCTCAAAGAATTAGGCAAAAAATCCCAACTCACAAGGAGATATGCAAAATGCCTTTTGCAGAGTGCTAGGAGAAGTGGATCAGACTCCTTGGGGTAGCGCTAACAACATTGTAATTCGCAAGTCCCTTCTTCCAACTCTCTAATAAAGAACATAATGGCCACCCTATTCCCCCTCAAAGGATTTCTGAGTATACTTCGACCACTTGTAGTAGCGGTTAAGGATGTACCCATATCACTAGACTTGAGGTAGAAGCTGCTATAAGTAGGGTGAAGGTAAACAAAATGCCAGGGCTGAATGGCCTAATTCCATCCTTAAAAGAGACATTGCAGTGAAACCTCACATATTCTAGTGGGTCATCACAAGGTATATGAGAGAAGTATTTTTCCCCAACAGATTGTAGCTGTATCACTAATGATTTAGCAACACTGCAAATGTCCTGCTACCTGATCCATATGGTAGTGCCTTTCTTTAATAAGAGAACAGTAGTCTGTGACACAGAAGAAGCACTAGGACATAAGATATAGCCGGACGTGTCCCACAATACCGTGGAATGACATTTACGATGGCATTTTGCGGACTTGTAAACCATTGACATTGCTATAGTCGTAGTATTAAAGACATCTGAGTGAGATGAAAGGAAAAAGATGAAAACATTCTCATTGAAGTCACATTATAGAGTCGAGGCATTTCGTGTACTTTTGGACTACCGGTTGTGCTTTAAGTTACCTAAATGTGTCGGCCAAAATCAGCTGTCACCTCACAAAAACTGGCTGTGATTCTTCTAAACATAGGGAGACCCAGCTTTATGCGGCTCCGATCTGGGCCGGTGCACTTGCAACCAAGTCTTACCTTCTCGTTATAAAGAGTGCTTACAATTTTGCTAACCTGAGGATTTGTAGAGTTTATTGGACAGTTGCAGATGATGCGGCATGTATACTAGCAGGCACACTTCCAATAGATTTTAAAGCTCTGGCTTCTGAAGATAAATACTTCGCTCGATCGTTTTTTCAGAGAGCAGAAAGATTAGGACCAGGTACCCAAACATATGACAGTGCAGAGTCTCGAAGAATCCACCAACTTATTCCGAATATTGCAGATTGGCTTATGTGTCGCTCCGGGGATGTTGAGTTTGAATATGCAACTGGACATGGATTCTATAGGAAGTATCTGTAAGCTTACTAATAGGGTCCCGTTAGCTCCCTATGGGTACGGAACCCTATTACTAAGCTTACGATGTCCGTCCGTCCGTCTCCTGCTCTATCTCATCAACCGTAAAATTTTTTTTTTATAGTATACTTTTAAGCTGTTAATTTTAGTATACAGCTGGTAATTCCGTAAGGGAGCTCGGAGCAGAGGCAACATGGGTCCAGGTGAAGTCCAAATTGATGGACCATTATAAACCAAGGTTGACATATGGAGATGTATTTAATAGGTGCCGTAACATTATAGTAAATAATTTAAAAGAATTGTCTAGTTATTTCCGTACATATTTGTTTGATGAGCTCAAATATATGAGCCCCATAGGACAGATAGGGATCGATATACCACTAAGATCTCATATAGACCAGCAAAGTACTAAGAACGAAATTATAACGAGGTACACACAAATTAAAGCCTTGGATGATCTTAAAGCAATTTACTATAAAAACAGGTCCAATAATACACAAAAAACCAAAAAAATACTAACAAACAAACACAATTACATCGGGATAACCAAAATTCATTTCATCTTACAATCAGTCTAATCAAAACGGACCACCCCAATATCGGAATCAGTATAATAATAATACAATAGATTTCCCCAAACCCAAATAGCAGATATAATAATCAAAACAATAGAGAAAACAATTATGGACAAACCAGAGTTTCTCATATGAGCGTAGACTCACAAAGATCAAACTTAACACCCACATATATGGAGAGAGACTCTATTGAGCATGATTCGAATGAAGAAGAGTAATTTTTTAATGTTGCCTCCAAATCAGCATTGCCAATAATAGTTATCTCTTTAGGAAAACAGAAAATTAGATGCTTGATCGATACGGGTTCAACGACAAGCTTACTAAAACTGGGGACATTTCAGAGTATCTACCCCTATACTACTCTAATGAAATCATTCTTTTATTGAACTCTAAATGGCACAAACGAAGTAAAATATATCATGGTAACCCCATTTCCTGATGAATTCAAACTTAAGGGAACCCTCCAGTGGAAAATTATAGACTTTTCTAATACAAATTTTTCCGCCATAATAGGACAAAATTTCTTAACAAAACTTAAAGCCAAAATAAATAATGAACTAAAGTTTATAGACATTGTAGGTAACATATTATATTTCGAAGATGAGTATCCTGAAGGAATGCACAATATATGCACATTGCAACCCATAAGGGAGCAAATCAATCAAAAACATTTCAATATAGACCATATGAAAACGAAGAAAATCAGGTAACCTTAAGGCTACTTGAAAACTTCAAAGATTTATTTTGTAAAGACGGTGATGTATTATCGGCACCAACACAAAACAGTAACAAATATAGATAAACCTATTTATTCGAAAATATATAGATATCCGCAAATCCAAGAAGAAAAAAAAAATACAACAGCAAATTAGTGAAATGCTAAGACATAATATCATAAAAGAATGTAATTCACCTCTCTAGATTGTATTGAAAAAAAAATGGATAATTCAGGGGGAAAAAATATAGGTAGGTCGTACACTCTTGACGACTTAATGATGTCACAATTGATGACATATTTCCAATCCCGAACTTGAATAGTTTATTAGATAAGTTAGGAAGGGCACAGTATTTTACTACGCTAGATTTAGCAAAAGGTTTCCACCAGATACTGGTACCAGAGGAAGACAGCATTTTCAACACCGTCGGGTCATTATGAATTTCTTATGATGCCTTTTGAACTAAAAAATGCCCCATCTACATTTCAAAGACTAATTAATAGTGTCCTCAAAGATATAAATATAACTTGTGTCGTTTATATGGATGATATACTCATATTTAGAACATCATTAGAAGAACACGAAAGCAGCATCAGGGCCATACTAAGAGACTTAAGAAAGGCGAAACTCAAAATACAAGTCGAAAAATGATACTTCACTATCAATTGCTCACCGTTCAATGTGCAAATGAATCATGAAGTGGTACATAATAACATGAAGATATCAAAAAAAAAAAAATACAAAAACTGCTAATAGAAATAGGGAGGAATATATAGAGATTAGAAATATGCGTTTTATCAAGAAATATAAGAGTCTAAGGCACAAAGAGGAACCGAAATTCGTAAAAAAGTGTTGGATAGGTATTAGGACTCTAATATCAAACAACTTACAAAATTTAGTAATAATTGAAATTTAGAAAAATCTTAAATGAATTGTAAACAAAAAATTTTAGTAATATTTACAGTTGAAATTTAGAAAAATCTTAAATGAATTGTAATGGAAAAAATATTTTTTGGAATAATTGTAATTGAAGTATGAGAAAAATTAAGTATTAATTGTAAACTGATAAAGGAATTTGAGAAAAGAAATGAAATTAGTATAGAATCCGGGAGTATTCTCCGACAAGGGCGGGAGGAGTTATGTACCCTCAATCCGACCCTGTTCTTAAAATTCCTCTTATTTCATTATCTTTTATCACGTTCACCTTGTAATGATCCGTTTTCGAATTTGTTATTTATTATATTATATACATATATTATATTTGAAAGTAAATAAAAACAACTATCCTTCTTAATTCGTTATCAATTATCATAAAGTAAATAAAAATAACTATTTTTATTAATCTGTTATGAAATGTATCAAGTAAGAAATATAATGGAAGATTAGAATTTTAGCAGAAGTTAGTCTTAAGACAGAGTTTTAATAAAGTGGATGAAAGAAAATACACTCTTAAGAGTTTTTCTTTATAAATTCGGTTTATTCAAACGTAGTTCCAATTTTGTAATAAGCTTAAAAAGTTATCCACCGACGCGTTGGAATACATTTTATTATGTATTTGTTTCCATCAAAACTAATTGGAATGAAATAAGATAAATATTACAAGAAAAGAATGAGCTACACAAACTTGGTGAATTAAACGTTTCGTATTTAAAAGGTTTGAATGAAGTTTTATAGTTGTTTGAAGAGGCTCTCAAAAAACTTGAGGGGGACAAGTAACCTACATTACACTAAGTTACTGTCCACATTGACAAACTCGTGCGGACTTGCGCAATCAAAGATGATGACATATCAATAATAAAAGTTTTCAAGGAGAATATTGTGCTTTATCTAAATAATCTTGTTTTGGAAAATTTTAATATATACCACAAAATTACGGTCTTTCTCTTTCCTCCCGCAAATAAACTTCTTCTAAATTAGAAAAGGAACCAAAGAAATAATGTCCCAGTTTACTGAAAGCCATCAATCCAGCAGTGTTCCCAGTGCAATCATTTCCTAGAAAAATAGTGATCTGTTAAATCGTTTTATTACTCAACAAAACCCAACAAATTCCTCAATCAGAGTATCAGAAGAGGTGACGATGTATTAAAGTTCGATTATACACTACTACGATGAGTTTGACGCATTAAAATGGTGGGATACAAATAAAAATCAGTTCCCATTGTTGTATAAAACGAATTGCAGGATATTAACTATTCCAGCCTCGAGTGCACCATCAGAAAGAGTATTTTCTGCCGCGCGGGCCATATTAACAGAAAAAAGATGTGCGCTGAGCGGTAATCCAAAAACAATTCCACCTTTTAAAATACAATTTTAATATTAACAACTAATGTACAAATAAAATTCTGTATCTATGAATTTAATTTTTTATTATATTTAATTTTTCCTTTTATAATTTTAATTTACATATGAAATATTACTTTTTCAGGGTTCCGTACCCATAGGGAGCTAACGGGACCCTATTACTAAGCTTACGCTGTCCGTCCGTCTCCTGCTCTATCTCATGAACCGTAATAGGTAGAGAGTTGAAATTTTCACAGATTTTGTAATTCACTTGTGTGTAGAACGACAAATTCTAAAAATACACATTTTTAGAAGCATTGTTCTTTAATTTAATCTATTGTTTAACAATTATTTTTTTTAGTATATTTTTAAGCTGTTAATTGTAGTATATTTTTAGGCTGTTAAATATGCACATAATTTAATATTTTAAGCAAAAAATCTTGTACGATTATACGGAACCCTCCGTGTGCGAGTCCGACTCATACTTGGCTGACTTTTCAATATTATTTTGTATAATAAATTACTGATTTATTAAAAAACACCAAAAAACAAGAGTATAAAAATTGCATATTCCTTAACAATAAGCATTGAAGTATGGTGCTACTTCGGTTTTGTTCTGATTATTTTGATTCTACTTCAGTTTTGTTCTATAGTTCTAATGCTTGAACGTTCTATTGCTTGTTCATATTCATATAGTATTCTCTTTCGCACCAAAAGCTTTTATCACTGCAGTATTTGTTTTATTGTGAAAGAGAACATGAGAGACAGTGTTTGAAAACACAAGCGGTGACTTACAAAACATTTGTACAGTGCTTGCGCAGCTCTTTAGTACAGAGGAATTAGAGTTTTGAAAAAGGTGGAGCTGAAAGTGGTTGGTTGAAGTGTGCGCGAGTTACATATACAAATACTTATGATATGTATCAGCTAAAGAAATAAAATAAAGCTGATGACAATTCTTAGAAGTAAGCAAAATTTGTATTTTTAAATAAGTATAAATATTGATCAATAAATTTATTTAAATGAGTCCTGTAACAAAGCTTAATCTACAAACTTCGTCTTACTTAATAAAGTTAAAATATATTTTTTTAATAAACCACGACTCACAATAACTTGAATGGAGCAGTCGGTAGGATCCAAGGACACACCATTCACCCTTTTCACCATGTTTCTTTGGTCATGAATATCCAAAGACACACCATTCACCCATTTCACCACGTTTCTTTGATCATTTCTTACCAAAGACACACGCCATTCACCCCCTTTTCAGTACGTTTCATTGATCATGTCTTCTTCCTGACACAAGCCATTCACCCTTTTCACCACATTTCCTTCAACCTGTCCATCCAAAGACACACATCATTCACCCTTTTCACCACGTTTCTTTGGTCATGTCTTCAATTACTACTGACACTGATTTAGAACTCTCATTTTCCTACTACTGAATACCTTTGTGGTACGCATGCTGACAGGTCGAGATGGGATATTTATCAATAGCAGATCGAAGATGGACCTCCAATACTCTTTCCATCGTCTTCAAGAGGAACGATATTAGACTGATTGGCCTGAAATCTTTTGCGGATTCATGGCCAATCTTCCCTGCCTTTGGTATGAAGACTACCTTGACTCTTCTCCAGCTAATTGGTATGTGGTTAAACACAATACACGCTCTAAAAATTGTCTTTAGCTAAGGGACTACCATGTCCTGAAGCTTTTGTAGCATTATCGGGAGAACCCCGTCTATGCCAGGCAATTTATAGGGTGAAAAAGTACTGATGAAAGACTGTATATCAATAGGTGCAAAACATTTTGAGCTGCAGGAAGATAAAAGCGGAATGGAATGATACTACTGTAATGAAAGAGACTTGCAGAGGAACAGCTCAGGAAAGAGTCCTATCCCCGGTCCTATGGTTACCAGTGATAAACAAATTATTAAAACACTTTGATGGTAAAGCTCAGAAGTTAGTTGCATATGCAGATGACATTGCAATAATTATAAGGGGGAAATGCCTATCAACGATGAGTTTAATTATGAGGAACACTCTTAGAACTGTTTACAACTGGACAACCGAGGCTGGGCTAGGTGTAAATGCAGAGAAAACGGATATGGTACTTTTTACAAGAAAGTACAAGATCCCTGTATGGACGCCGCCAAGCTTATACGGTAGCATACTAGTGCTAAGGACACACACCAAATATTTAGGAGTAGTTCTAGATAACAAGCTGCTATGGAAATTAAATATAAAAGAGAGGGTGAAGAAGGCAAACAATGCTCTGTACGCATGTAAAAAGATGCTTAAGAGCACTTGGGGTCTTTCGCCCTCTCTTATGCACTAGTGTTATACAGCTATTGTTAGACCGATAATGCTCTATGGTATTTTGGTGTGGTGGACAATATATAAAAAGCGAACTTACTTATGTCAGAACAATGGAACGGCTTTCTCTGTTGTGCATCATAGGGGCCTTGACAGCAACTACAACGGCTGCACTTGAAGCTATCCTAAATGTACCACCAATTGGATGGTTGGCTAATGGGCAAAGGCCTGGAATGCAAAACCTTTAAAATGTATACAGATGGTTCGAAAATGAGCGAAAGAGTTAAAGCTGGTGTATACTTCGCAGAGATGGATATTGAAAAATCATTCAAGCCTCCGGATTACTGCAGCATATTTCAGGCGGAAGTATTCGCTGCAAGAATGGCTGCAGAACTTGCATGTATAGATACCACTATCAACTCTCACATAAATATGATACCTTCATAGATAACCAAGCTGCTATAAAAGTGATAACGTCATACTGGTCATCATCCAAAAATGTTCTACAGTGCAACGTAGAAATGAGAAGTTTAGCTGCGCAACGCAAGCTGTGTATCTATTGGTACACAAGAACCACAAGGTATAGAGGGAAATAAGACTGTTGACGAAATAGCGAAAAACGGATGCAGGTTACCAAGCTATGAAATAAGCGACGTGATGCCACTCAATAATATTATATATAGTACAACAATCTAGAAATGCGCTTACAGGAAAAAGCGAAGGGTAGATAGTGAAATCTTAGCAACTGCAGAACAGCCATTTGTAATGGCTATAGTGGAAAATTCTCTGAATCTGCTATAGAGCTAAGTCGTACGTGCTGAAATACATTGATAGGCGTCTTAACCGATCATTGCATGATAGCGGTGCACGCATTCAAATTAAACTTAACTGACAGTGAAAAGTGCAGGAAGTGTATGGAAGATAGGGAAACCTTGGAACATTTCCTATATTTCTGCCGGCACTTATGAGAACTCGTCAAAAGTACCAAGGACCTTCACAGTTCAGAGATCTAAGCGATGTTGCTAAACTGGAGGTAAATCAACTGCTTCAATTTTCCAAAGACGCGATCACTTTAAATGATACATACCTTCGCTAAAACGAATCATATACGCGTAGGTACTCCATCTGGTATCGCAAGGGAACTTGGGTCCATGGTCTTGGTCCAGTATTACCTAACCTAACCTAAGAATTGCGGTCGCTGACTGTGAGGACATCTAGTAGTTCCGACTTTGAGAGAGTGGCAAGAAACCTGCTGGCAAGCATGAGGAAAATGAATCACTCTCCGCAGCTATTCTGAAAAGTCCTCCTGTTCCCTATATTAAGGTCCCTAGTTGTAGTGCTTTCCTAAAAGTGCGCCAAAGCATAGAAGTCCTTTGCTATTATAAGACGAGACTTTCCCCGAGCATTGGTTATGAGCTAATAAATGAACGCATTGACAGTTGCAAAGTCTTCAGATGATGGTGCGTAAAAAAAACAATCATCGGCACCTAGCATAAATACTATGGAGATTTTGAAATATCTATTTCAATAGTTAAGAAGAGGTTTACTGATTACCTTGTGGTTTTACTAGCACAAATGATACCAAACATTCAGTTCGTCCAACAAAAGTGGTCACGCCAAAAATCGTCGATAAAATTCATGGAATAAAATTGGACAATCGGAAATTGAAAGTACGTGAGGTGGCTGAGGCTTTAGGCAACTCAACTGAGCGGGTACATCATATTTTACATGATTTTTTGGATATAAAAAAGCTATCCGGATGAAGTCTGTAGCAATTGCTCACACTCGACCACTCAATGTTCAATCACAATCTGAACGATTCCGAATACCTTGGAAGAAACATGGATTCTTTACAATACACTAGAGACCACGGAACAATCAAAGCAGTGGACTTCTCCGGGAGAACGTGCACCAAAGACGCCCAAGGTGGGTCTGTCGGCCAACAAGGTCATGGCGATAGTTTTTTGGATGCACGTTTTGTCATTCACATGAAAAAGGTAATGACCAGTGATTGAGGTCATTCCTATTCAGAGCATTATTATTTAAAGCCTGATGTTAAAAACAGGTTTTTTAACAGCGCCGCTTTCAGCTTGAGCGAGAATCGGAAAGATGACAAAAGTATTCCTTGTTTGCAGTGTCAACACAAAAACAACGAGAATAAGTCGGTTAGTCTAGAAGTAAATCTGCTTCCAGTCATGTCTTTTGCTCCGTCACTACAAATAGCTATGAATTTCTTCGCCCAATCGACATTGAAGTCTTGTGTAGCTTCAAAAAACATGTTATATAAAACTGACTTGTTGTGTTTGTGGCAAGAGCTTTACAAAACAAAATTTCTTCCATCAATCTCTCATTGGATTCCAAACGCTAAAAAGATACAAACTGCGCAAAATCCGCAATATCCGTCCTGAATTCAATGCTATTATCAGACAGATTTTTTTTTTTTTTTTTATATATATCAATAAATATTTTAATTTTTCTGTAAAACAACTTAAATGAAACTTAAAACAATTACAAAACAACATTAACAAAATTAGAAAGTTGGAAAGAATAATTAATTAATTAATAAATATAGTTTAGTGGTCGACAGAATGAGATCTTCTCAACCGTCGCGCCACTCTGACTCCTCCTATTCTGCGTCGCTTTAAGAGACGCTTGGCTAGTATGTTTGGGTGATTTTTCAACGGCTCCATATAATTCTTGGCCTGACGATTAATCACATCACCAATTTTTGGTATTTTTAAGTCGTTTTCAAGGTCCGCCGTTAGCATAAACCACGGAGCTCCCGAGATCATAAGCAGTGTCTTGGCCTGAAGTACTCTGATCTTAGATATTTGATTTCGCTGCTATGCCGTACACATGCAGTCCGTATTGCCAAACTGGAGCAATTATTGCCTTATTAATAAGTACCTTATTTTTTAGGGATAACTTATTCCTACTGTTTAGGAGCCAACGCAAATTCTCTGTCCAAGTGGTTTCGTGATATATGCGTTTTGAATGTTAGCCGCCTATCCAAATACACATCCAGGTATTAATAGCCCGAATGTTGCTCTATAAGTTGGTTGCCATTAAAAACTCCTGCACAAACATCAGGCCGTAAGGAGTACATCACATTGCCACATTTCTGTTTGTTAATGCCAATGTTCCATCATCTTGTCCAAATTTCGAACATGTGGAGGTACTGTTGGAGGGTGTCCGTGGCTTCATAACCGCACCTGTTTCTGGATAGGATGGCTGTATCATCTGCAAACGTGGCAATGATGAAATCATGAGGATCCCCTAGCGGTAATTTTGAGCCAGTGGGCATGTCGTGCGTGAAGAGGGTTTATAGAGTTGGTCCCAAAACGCTTCCCTGAGGAACACCTGAGCGAATAGCCTTGATGCTATACTCCAAACCATCAAGTACCACTGAGAAGGTCCTGTTACTGATGTAGCTGAGCACTATTAACCATAGTTAGGGCGGCAACAGGCTCTTGAGTTTACTGAGCAGCCCATCGTGCCAGACTCGGTCAAAAGCCTACTTAATGTCAAGATACGTTGCCACCACGTACTCCTTGGCCTCAAAACCTTCAAGGATGAAGGTTCAGCTGTTCTTGAGTTCCATGGGACTCCTCGTGTTATCACTCCTAATTGGAGCATAGGGCCTCTACAAGGCATCTCCATCGAACACGATTTTGGGCTGTTGTTTTTGCTTCTTCCTATGTGATGTTTGCATCGGCTAACTCCCGCCATATTGATCTTCTTCAGGTGTTCTTGTGTCGTCCGCGGCTTCTGCTCCCTTGCGGGTTCCACTCAAAAGCCATTCTTGTGATGCTTTCGGGTTTCTTTCTCAATGTGTGCCCAATCCAGCTCCACTTCCTGCGCTTAATATGGTATAGTATGGGTGGCTCATTTGTTAGACGCCATAGCGCCTCGTTTGAAATAGTTGTCGGCCAGAATACTCTACAAATGATCCTCAAACACTTATTTATGAAAGCTTGTAATCTCTGCATAATGGAGTTTGAGATAAGCCATGTTTCGCTTCCATATAAGAGCGTTGATGGAGAATATTCGTAGTTTCGTGCGTCTAGAAATTTGAGTATTTGCCCATACTGACTTGAGTCTTCCAAATGCTGCTCTTGCCTTGCTCAATCTGCAGTTGACGTCCGCTTCAGCTCCTCCGTCTGTAGATATGGTGCAACCGAGGTAACAGAAGTTCTCAACGAACTCGATCGCACAATCATCTATCATTATGTGGCTTGTGCTTGAGTGATTGAGTCTCATGGCTTTGTAATGTTTATCTCCAGACCGACGGTGCGTCCCAGCGCGACTAAACGGTTTGCCTTCGCTTGCATGTCGGAGATTTTGTGAGAGAGGAGACAAATGTCGTCTGCAAAGTCCAGGTCCTCCAGATGTCGTGAGAGGGACCACATAATGCCAGTTTTCTTGTGTTGGGTGAGACTATTCATGACGTCATCCAGCACAATGGAGAAAAGCGGCGGGGAGAGAGGACAACCTTGTCGTACTCCAGCGTTGGTGGTGAATGGGTTGCTGATGTTGCCATTATGCAGAACCGTCAGTTCAGAATTTGCGTACATGGCTATTATGAGGCGGATTATTTTTGGGTGGACTCCTTTCCTACTCAAAGCCAGCCAGATCGAGTTGCGTTAGAGCGTGTCGATAGCTTTCTTGAAGTCAACAAACAACATGTATAACGGAGAGCGCCATTCAATCGATTGTTCGACGATGGTACGAAGAGTGTTTGCTTGATCAACACAACTGCGGTTGGGGCGGAATCCAGCCTGTTCGTCCCTTAGAGCGTTCTCGACGCACTGGAGCCTACTCTGAATAAGTGTGGCTAGAAATTTTGTAAATTTTATTGAGTAGTGTTAATCCTCTCCAGTTTCCACAGTCGCGCAAATCACCCTTTTTTGGAAGCTTCATGATGATACCCTTCGTCCATGAGGAGGGTAATCTTTCGTTGACCCAGACTGCAGAGATGTACGAATGCAGGATTTCGGCTGATGTTTGTGGGTCAGCTGTCAGCAATTCAGGCTGTATGCCGTCGATGCCTGCAGCTTTGTTTAGTTTTAGCTTCTTAATTGCATTTCTAATTTCCGTTGTGTTTGGGCATGTAGTTGGTATTGTGTTGTTGACTCTGGTGTTGTCGAAATAGCAGCTGGTATCCTCATTTGGCGTGGTATTGCAGATTGTTTCGAAGTGTTCTTTCCATCTCTGAATTTGTTCTTCGCTAATCGTTAGTAAGGTGCCCCTTTGGTCTCTTACTGGCAGGTTTCTGTTGGTTTGTTGGTTGGTTAGGCGACCAACTAGTCGAAACAGCTGTCGCATATTGTTAGCTCCTGCTGCTGCCTCAGCATCACTAGCGATATTTTCCTTGAATCGTCTCTTATCTTTTCTGGCTGTTCTCTTAACCAGTTTGGTTTCTTCCTTGTAAGACGGCCGCAGTGAGTTGTCATTAATAAGCTGCTTTTTCCATTCATTTCTGCACTGAGTGTGGTCAGAGATCCATGGTTTATGGTGGACGGGCATGGCTGTGCCAAGTTTTTCACTCGCTATCTGCATGATTGTATTGTTGGTAGCTTCCCAACTGGTGCCTGTGTTGTTGCCGAGTAGCTTTTCACGGAAATCGTTGACTATTTTGTTTCTGGTGTTGTTGTTCCGTAGCAAGTGAACATTGAAGCGCTTATGTCTGCATTGCGCGTCTAATTTCTTACTGCCTTTCAGCTTGATCTTGACGTCGCCAGTGATGTGTTCGTGGTCACTATCAATATCAGCTCCCCGTCTGACATCACGTAGCTAGCCTCTCCATTTCCGACTGACGCAAATGTGGTCAATTTGGTTACGAGTTTTCCCATTTGGCGAAGTCCATGTGTATTTATGGATTTCTTTATGAGGAAATATGGAACCGCCAATAACTAGCTGGAAGGCTTGACACACTTCAACTAGCCTCTCGCCGTTGTTGTTTTGTGTTCCACATCCATGGACTCCCATAGTCGACTCAAGACCGGTGTTGATGTATCCAATTTTTGCGTTGAAGTCGCCCATTAGGAAGATTATATCTCCCCTGTTGATGGAGCTAAGTGTTGACGTCAGCTGTGCATAGAATTCATCTTTTATCATACAATCAGCATCTTCCGTTGGAGCATAGCGGAAGCGGGTCAGGATTATGCGATCAGAGATTGGTTTCCAGGAATGCAAGGTGTTACGCATGTCTTTGGATATAATTATGCCAACGCCGCTTTCTCGGTCTTCTTTCCCGCTGAATAGTATAGTACTGCCATGCGATGTTGTACATTTGCCGCTGCCGTTCCACCTCTTATGCCCAACACGTTGATGTTGTATGCATTTCGAGTTGCGCCTTCTCTAAGAGTTCTTATATTCCACTGTGGTATTCTTGTCCGGGTGCGTGAGCCAAATGTCGTCATCTTATTGTTCCTTTTGTATCCGAGAGTTATCCTTGTATTAGTTTCGGTAATCGATTAGTTTTCACTATAGTAGGTGATTGGCCTACTGCTAGCGATCTCAAGTGATGGGGCTTGAGAACAACGCCTCCTGTCTTTTTTTTTTTACGGAGCTCGAATTTAAAGGGAGGAATTTCATCTTTAACCTTCTTTAAATCCAGAAGGCGCGTCAACAGACAACGTTCAAGCAACTTGGCTACAGTGGGCAACAGACTGATTGGCCTGTACGAATCTAAGGCGGAAGTGCTCTTGCTCTTGAATCATACAGATTCTCGCCTTCCTCCACTGTTTTGGAGCATATCCCAATCTCAGCAACGAGTTAAAGATAAGGACGAGAAATAGCACAGCCTTTAATGACAAAACCTTAAATATAAAATTGTCCACACCATCTTCACCATGAGCCTTTTTGTGTCCAGCCCTTTAATACAAGCTGCAACTTCCTCTGCCATAATCGGAAAGTAGTTAGATATTCTTCTGTTCAAACGCAATAATAGAATACCGACAATCACTATTCCATTGAAAAAATATAACAATATTTGTCCACGTATTCGGTTATTAGTGATTATTTAATACTGATGTATGTGTAAAGTATCAGAACATAAGGTATATAACATAAGGATCGAAATGGAATAGTTCTTAGTGATGTGAATTCTCTACTAGTTTTTACAGGTGATGCCATAGGAATTAAACGAGATTTGAGGCGACACTGGTTTTTTTGTCGGTAGGCACGGGCCATAAGTATGTTTGGAAGATTTTTAGCTCCTTGTTCGCATAACAAAAAAAAAAAAGATGATATTATCGCTGAACACTCAACCTTTGTAGTGCATTTAACTTTCGAAATTCAGGACAATCCACCAAAATGTGAGAACCTTGAAGATGAACCATTAATCACATTATGACTAACGAATAACTGTCTAGACAATCAACAAATCTTGTATTTAATAATGCATTTGTAGACAAGTACTTTCAGATCCAGAGCATAATCATTTCAATTTACCCTACACATATTTTGGAATTTTCGATGGACATGCTGGTTATGGAGCAGCTCTCGCTGCATCGCATCAGTTTCACCATATTCTGCATGAAAAACTTGTCGATTGCATTCAGCTACTACTGCCACGTAGAACGGATAATGAAAAAATAAAAAGACAACCAAAAGTTTTCACATCCCATTCAATTTCAACGTAGTGTAACAAAAGATTAGCTCATATAGGTGCGCTTGAAAGTGCCTTTTTTCATATAGATTCATTGATAGCGCAAGACCGTGACCGTTATCGGGATGCTGGTGGTTGTACGGCAAGTGTTTCGTTATTTATTGATGGCAGAATGTATGTCGCAAATGCAGGCGATAGCCGTGCGATCCTTTGCCGAAAGGCGAATAAAACGATCAAAGAATGTAAGATCGGCAAAAGCATAACTATTGCTGATATAGTTGAGAACAGCACCTACGCGGTACCCTTTTCAGTTGATCACACGCCAGAAACGGAGCGAGAACGTCTGCTTAATGTGACACTCTTAAAGCCAAATTCATTGGGTAAACAATATGTGGCTATGGAATACGCCAAACGACCACACTTCAAAGACATGGGACAACATATATTATGTCGTCAGGGCACAATGAATGGCTGGACGTATAAAACACTCACGCGTGAAGATGTACGCATGCCGGTTGTAACAGGTGAAGGTAAACACAGTCGTCTCCTTGGAACATTGGGGGTAAAACGGGGTTTTGAGGATCACGACTTGCTCGCTATAAATACAGGTATACAGATAACACCATTCCTTACGCCGCATCCCGATGTCAAGCAACATGATCTCACTCAAGTCGTTGATATGGCAGGTAAACAAATCCTTTGACTATATACGATGGGAAACTGATAAGTTGTTAAAAAATCAATGAGAGGCCGTTGGTAGTATATTTTTCAATAACAACTTTTTTGGTTTTTATCATATCTATATAGATGAACATAATGAAGAAGGCGATTATGGCATATTGGTAATGGCCACTGATGGTCTTTGGGACGTTTCCGAGAATGAGTCTGTGGCACGTAGTGTTTTTCAAACACTTTCTAAGTATCCAACTGAAAAACATCGTTACACAATGGCCGCTCAAGAGTTAGTGGCGCGTGCACGTGGCAAAATCAATGATTCTGGTCATTGGCGTCTGGTCGATAGCAAAGCAGCGGCCACTGTAGATGATATTTCAGTAATTGTCATACCAGTTTATCAGTATTACAAGGAACATCACGATTGGATGCAGAAATGTGCACAAGAATTCGAACAGCGTCTTAAAAGCCACAGTGGCCATGGAAGCACCGGAGAGGAGAATGACTATAATAAATTGTGTTGTATCAGATGAAACAATCAATAAAGCCATGGTTGTAGAAGAACATGTTTTTGAAAATAATAATAAGGTGGAAAGAAATTTTTCTGGCGACGATGAGAAAATCATCGATGAATTGGATGACATTATTGATAACAGTAGCAGTGCAGCAAAATCAAGAGAAGCAATGAATACACATCGTAACGTTGAAAAAACGTTGGACGATAACAATGTTGAAGCGACTGTGGAAATAAAACTTAAATATATTACTTTTGATGATAAAAACGGAGGGTAAGCATAGTTATTCAAATCAAATAATTTATGACCATTTTATAGTTCTGTATTTTTTTCAGTAACTAAATCTGTGGACATACGGCTGATACCAAAAAATTAAAAAAATCGCAGCAGCAGCAACAATACAAACAAAAAGACGAGGAGAGCAAAATAAAACGAAACTAAACGTATAATAACAGAATTTACTTAATAATTTCGTGTATGTGCTTTGTTCGTTCCCTTTGGTGGTCTGTGTTTTACTTTAACAAATTTGATTTGGCATTTTAACTTTTAAGAAAAATATTTCAATTTGCTTAAACATTTCTTTTTTTGTTTTGTGATAAAAAATCTTATCATGTAGAGTTCCACATGGTGAGACATACAATAAAAATAATAATTGTAATAATAACATTTTTTAAATAGTTGGAGATAATTCTGCATTAATAAAAATGATGATTAATTACATACATAGATTTGTCGAATTAAAGATTTCTGTTTTTATGAACTGACAATTAGTTCTACTGAATTATGCATACCTCTCACAGGTAAATTAGGCGCGGATTATAAATGAAAGATTGGCTATGATACTGTCATATGCTCCTAAGAAAGATTGGTGCACATCTATGCTAATATAATAAAGAGGTAATGTTTGTTTGGATGATTTTAAATTTTTTTTCACCAGTTGAATGATACGTTGTCACTGAATGTCACAGAATACTTAATTTGTTGATTTATTAAAAATTTAGATATAGTTTTTTTATGCTTAAGATTTTTAAATTTTTTCTACATCCAAGCACAGAAACGTTCATACGTTTTCTTGCTGTGCTTCTTCTTGAATTTTGTGTTATTTTTGTTATTGTTTTATTTTTTCTTCTCTGAGTACGCACAAGAGTATTGCGCTTTTCGTTATCTTCTTTTTGTATCGGGTATTTGCTAGGACCGCGGTCACACACAGCCCGTCGCTTAGCAGCTCGTTTCGTTGATTCTTTTTTGGTAACGCCATTCGTTGGTCACACACAACATTAGCACTCTAGCATTTTTTCACATTTCTCTTCCCCGCACGCTCCACAAGGCCAACGAAATGAACAAACGAAAGACGCGAAGGAAGACCAAGACAAAGAACTGCTACGACATGCTGGTACAAGCAGTTCAGCTACTTCGTCGCTATCTCCTTCCCCTTATCTACAAATAAGAGTTGCGAGAGAGAATGCTATCGGAGACAGGCTGCGTGTGACCACGGTCTAGAGAACACCGATGTTTGTGATGTCGGGCGTTTTCAATTTCGCCTAAAAAAAACCTAAGTGTGATAGAAAATGCGGTGATTTCATTCTTCGAACATTGATGTTCGAACGAACAGCTGATTGAATATTCTTCATTTTAGGTGCGTTTTACACGTATCGAGTTTATGGCGGAACTTACCATTGATTTTTCTTTGAAGCCTCTTGCTACTATTTATACTCAGCCGTGGATGCCAAGGAGATATTTTGACACTGCACACTACCTTTCACATCTCTCACTCTACAAAAACCTAACGAAAAAAAAACTTCCCTTCTCAACAAACAAAAATCGTGTAGAGCACCCTTCTTTAACACATTGCAAACATACCAATTATCACCAATGAGATAATTAAAAATTCTGATTGATCTTATCACTTTCTATACAGTTTTAAAACAAAATTAAATTAAACATGTCAATTAATTGAACTAAATACGAATTGAAATCTTTGAAAATGTAAAAATTTATATGCAAGCAGGTTGGCATATTCAGCATTGGTTGCTTTTGTTCATTTCGTTTATTTTACATCAATAGAAAAAGGGGTTTTTATAAAATGCAAATTTATGCCTTAAAACAACTAAGATGTTGAATTCTTTAAATGCAGTTTAGCGAGGGATACAATAAACTACAGTTCTTTGTACTTTTTTTTCTTTTATAAATTAAGATAAGAGAGAATTTAGCCAAATCACCTGTAAAAAATTAGGCAGGTCTGGAAAACTAGCTGTGGCAGTCGTTTCTTTAGGAATCGCTGCTACTTTATTAAGTGATGGGAAAATTGCACATTCAACATTCAAACTCCTTTTATTATTATAGTATTTCTGGAACAACAATCCGTGTGTTGTATACGAAGAAACGGACCTCTTGTCAAATTGTTACAGGACACGTCACTGATAATGTGGGATGAATGTACTATTACTCACATAGCCCATTCTGAAGCTATGGATCGAACGTTGAAGGACCTTAGAAGCTACAGCCATTACGGGAGGAGTTACTATTGTATTTGCTGGTGATGTTCTCCGTAGTTACAAAAGGGATGCGTGCAGATATCATTTCCCGTGTGGAGTTCTATTGAACACCTAAATTTGCGAACAAATATGAGAGCCTATCTTGGTAGAGATACGCATGAAGATTTCCCACAACAATTGCTCAATCTTGGAGAAATAGTTTTTCCTTCTCTAAATTTGAGCACTAATTCTGCTGATTTTAAATGAGACATTAGGTCACATAGTCCACAGTCTGCAGCATCTTATAGAAGCAGTATATCAGGGCGTCAATAATTTACTTAAAAGAGGATTTCGCTGGTTGTGTTCCAGGGCAATAGTATCGCATAGGAATGAATGTCAATGAAATCAACAATCTCATTATACAAAAAGTCCCTGGCCATCTCAAAACCTATAAGTAGATTGACACAGTCACCAATATTGACGATGTAGTCCACTTTCCTCAAGAATTTCTAAATTGCCTTACGAACTATCATTAAAAATCGGTACTAAAATCATGCTTTTAAGGAATATAAACCCTCCTAACATGTGTAATGGCACAAGGTTACTCATTAAAGACCTGAACACGCGCTGGACAAGCTAGTTTATTATAAAGACAAAATGATTTGATACTGTGTAGTACATATATATTCAATTGGAAAATGTGATAGGGACTAGAGCGGGCAAAATACATGCACATGCTTATTTATGAGGAAGAAAAAGTGATAGTGACAATATACGAAAGACAAAATCATTTAACAAAACTATACACAAAGTTCTCGTTTTGGTCTTTTGGAATATTGGATAATGTAGTGACGCTTGTTTTGCACGATTGATTGTAAAGCTTACCTACCTGCGATATTAATGGGTCAGAGGACAGCAACCAGAAAAGGAACGAAGTGTTCGCAGCGAAATGTACAGTGCGTGTTGTAGCATTACTAAGCATTTCAAAGGAGCTTCATCTGCTCAGGCCCTCTATTAAACTTGTATTTAAACGCAACCATAGTATATGATGTTAATTCGATGTCAGTAATAAACGCTGCACAAAACCTGTTCAAGAATACAGGATGAAGTGACAGCCCCATTAAGACAAGCACAACATTCAGTTGAAGTGGTTTGGTTATTCGATAAAAACACACCGAAAAACGAAACCTCTCGGAGTTCTGTGGCATCTACAGTTATGTCGAGAGGATTGAAAAACTCCCGACGCCGATCTGCCAACTATGAAACTCATCACAATCGTAATCATGTTCCCATCGTTCCAAAGTATTGCTTAAGAAAACACAACTAATAAATATTATGATTGATTAGTCAGGCTTGCCAACTTGGGGTATATTAAAAAGTCAAATTTAGGAACCACGTAAAAAAACAATTTACTTTTTGTAAAATTCTTTATTTATAAATTATTTAATCGAGACTCTACGAAAGACTCTGTTCACAATAGGATCCCGGGTCCTACAATACTGTCTCTTCAGTCTCCTCTTAATTAGCAGCAGAGCCTCAATAGCTGGGGGAAGTGCAGTACGTACTAATGGCTCATTAGTGATGGATTTAAGGGGGCAGCAATGAGTGCTGCTGAGTGCAAATTATTTAGGAACATCAAGTGGGTATCTTCAATGTCATCAGGCATCAGGATTTCCAGGTTTAAGTTTAGAGATTCTTCCAAATCTTGGCAAAACGTAGCTAGATCAGCTCCAGTCGTCCTTTCATTGTTTTGATCTTCGGAGCGGAGTCAAATGTAACCTCAAGAGGAAGATGATCAGATGACAGCTGAAACTCAGTCTTGATAGACAACTCATCTGAACGCAGCCCATTAAAGACGAAAAAATCAAAAGGGCTGGGTGTATGACTATGGGCAAACGGGAAGTGGGTCGCTTGACCAGTTGCCAGTATTTGAGCTGTAGAGTTTTGCACTGCTTCCTGAAGGCAGCTACCCCTAGTATAAGCTCCAAAACAACTCCATAATCTGCTTTTGGCGTTAAAGTCTCCACGTATAAGATACAGCCTTCCTAGACTGTTGAAAAATTCTTCAAAGTCTACATTTGCCCAATTAAAATGAGGAGGAAGATATAAAGCAGAGACGATTAATTCACCCCTACTGGTTGCAATCTAGATGGTGGCCATTTGTAATTATGTCGACGTCACAGGCTAGTGTAGAGAGTTACAGATTTCCTGCTTAATAAGAACAGCCGCTCCTCTTATTGGGCTATTGCTGCAGTGGTCTGCCTTATGAACGTTGTATCCAGGTATAAAGATCTGGACTCCGGTTTGCAGCCATGTCTCAGTGATGAGCATAACATCTATGTTATGATCGGTAAGGAACTGCTTAAGGTCCTCAACATATCCAGAAATCCCACTGGCATTCCACAATCTGAAGCAAAGGGAACGGTGCATCATCATTTAGTCTCCAAGAGAGACAGGCATATCTCCTTTAGATACTGAGTTCTCTCCTCTAATTCCTTCAACCTTGCTTGGAAGGAATCAAATTTTGCCATGAGAGTTTCAATAGCAATCTCAAGCCTGTAGTTTTCATTTGGGGGAGAGCTTAGGTCCCTTTTTTGTGGAGGCATATCATGCTGATGGGGCATAGAAGTTCCATATATTTTGTTCGCTAGTTATGGGCAGTTTTGGGAGGATTGTCTAATTGAAGCCCTGAGTGAAGTGAGTCAGCAAACGAAATTCCGGCCGTACCATGCTGCCGGAACAAATTGCTGCCTATTATTCAGATTACTGGAAGGGCGTCTCCCTCTTACAGCTGTATTCATTTTAGGCCTACGATCATCCATCTTGGATTTATACACTCGGCAGCCCCTATGCCATGCCGCATGGTTTCCACCGCAGTTAATACAACAGAGCTTTTCATCTGAAGTTTCCTGGCATCGGGCAGTTGGATGATCCTGAGCACACTTCCCGTAGATGTATGGCCTCAAATAATAGTTTTTGGTATGGCAAAACCTTGGCATCTGTGGCAAAGTATAGCATCCAAAGTTTTCTTGGGAATTTCCACAATTACCCTCTGACGCTCAACTTGGTTGATTTTAAGTGCATACTTGTTATTAGCCTCACGAGCCAGGTCAATGAAGAAGAAATTGTTAGAGATCAGCTCCTCCTCAACTGCTCCATTTACATTGTGTATAACCTTACGGAAGCGAGGGTTATGTACATGGAGAACTTTATGGCCATGAGTCCTTAAAACCTCTCTAATATGCTCTTCTGGTGTAGAGCTTGCCAAATTTCGTATTATTAGCCAATAGGCCTTTTCCTCCTAAAGTTGATAAGTGTAATGTTGTGCATTTCTTTTTTAAGATTACTAGATTTCGATACGCGTCGGAGTTCTCAGTATAGACTCTTACTGTCCCATTTCTGCCGAATTTGAGAGTGTAATTATTTGATCCAATTACGACATCCAGTTCAGCTTCCATCTGATTCACATTAGAAACACCCTCAATGTTGATTGGCGGCGGCTTACGCAATTTGGAACCGCTCTTTGCATTTTCAGCTCCTTGATCAACTTCAAACTCAGCAGCCACCATCTCTGCATGAGAGATCTCGGCATGAGTTTAATCTCGATTATCCCCCTCATTTGCAAGTAATGAAAATCGGTTTCTGGAAGTTGTTGCTTTCCCTGAATGGGAGTAGCCTTTGCTGAGTATTACTCAACTTTCCTTTTTTGTTGCTTCCCTTGATCGTGTTCGGGGAGGTTTACGCTTTTTAATAGGGGTCTGCCAGGAAGGAGGAGTAACAATGCATGTCGATGGGTCAGCAGGGGATACACTGGTAACACTGATTGTGTCACAACTGCTTTCTATGACTTCCTCTATGTCAAAATCAATTCCAGCCGGATTAATGCAGGATGAAATCAATGGAGCAAAGTTTGGGCGCAGTCCAATTGAAGTAGACTGAATATTTGGGTTTGTTAAATCATTCATAGACTTACGTATTTTCAATACCTGATGAGACGGACGGGATGCAGCTTTTCTCTTGACTTTCATAATAAGCAATCATGTTCACTGGCATGCACCAACGAGTCGCAAGAAACACTCAAATACTTATTCAAATTAATAAAATATCGAACAAATTTTAATTTTCTAATTTTTTTTTTTTAAGTACTTTGAGAGAAAACACGCAGCTTTTTTTTTTGTAAGTTTCTATTTTATGTATCAATGTTTTAAAAAAAATAATCTATCAGACACAGGTAGACTTTTGAGCTTTTTAACCTCTTGTTTGCGAAACATATTTTTTGCTATATCTAAAGCTGCTGGTAACATTAAATTTTCGGCAATAATATGAGATTTTCCTGGTTTAGCCACACGAAAAGGTTCTCTATAACTACCTTTTTCATTTAGATTGTCAGTTAAAGGACCTTTAATTTTGTGTCAATAAAACCCAACGGTTTGTTTCCTTCATTTGTATGTTTTGTGTTGAGTTGGCGCACAAGTTTTAATGGCTTCACTTGATAAAGTTTCGTAGCAAATAACGCACTGCCGCTTATTTTCAATCATACTGGATTCGAATTTTAAATAATTGTCGTCATAGTGACGTTCTTTCTTTGGTTTCCTCAACCTATTCTCACTAGCGCTTGCACTAAAAGTTGACGGTTTTGTTGATCTTTTTAGAAATATAACCATTTCCAATAGATTGAACTGTTGAAGTGAGCAGACGTGTTTGAAAAGTGATCGCTATAGATGAAAGTTTGAAATAAAATAGTAACAGCAATTTAACAAAAACCACCGCAAAGACATCACCAAAAGTAACAACAACAGCAAAACTTCAAAGAAAATAATTAACAGCAATTTAACAAAAACAATCACAAAGACATCACCGAAAGTATCAGCAGCAGCAAAGAGCGCAGCAATAACATTAACAGATGTAAAAGTTTGGATCAAGAAAGTATTGAAACAGAAAAAAGTGCCTGTAGTTGTCAACCTGTTACTTCCCGTTATTTTCTTTGTTTGTTTGTACGGTTGTGCTCGTATATACGTGTTGTTATTGGATGCTGATTAATAAAAGTCACCACCACTAAACATAATTGGTACTGAGTTTGTAGAAAAGGACATCGACACAAATAAGCAGTTGGTCATTAATAGTTACTCAATAGTTACTACTCTGAAACTTAATTATGCAACATACACCTACAAGTGGCGTTGAGGAGGGTGACTGAAACTTCTCCAGAGTTGTCACTACATGACATAATGGTGTCAATCCAAAATGTGGAGCAAAACGTTGTGAAAAACTGGAGAAGGAGGTAGAGATTTTGGCTACAAAGGAGGACATCAAGGCATTGAAACAATCGTTGGAAGCACAAATCGAAGAAGTGAAGACAGAGAACGAAATGCTAAAAAGAGAAATAATGGATTTAAAACAAAGTAGAGAAGATGACAGGAAGGTGTTATACAGAATGGTCAACAAACATAAAGAAAAGAATGTGATCATCAAAGGACTCTCAAAAGACTCTTCGCCTAAGTCAGCAGTTTAGAAATTATGCAGGGAGACCCTTAAGCTGCAACATGTTAAAGTGCGTGAGGCGAAGAAAATAACAAAATGGGAATTGATGCAAAGTTAGAATTCTTTGAAATCGCAAGTGACATCATAAAAAGTACAAGAAAGCTTGCAGGATCTTCAATTTTTATAGCAAGGGACCTCAAGTTGGAGAGACAAAAGAACAAAAAAGTACTGTTGCAGTTAAAAAGATTGAGCTATTGAATAAGCGCCATAAGATAATGATAAGGAATGACAGCATCAGCATTGGTAGAAAATGGATGGCGTTCAATACCAAAAAAGTACTGACGTGTAGAGAGCTGTATGGTGTGGAGTTGAAGTCGGATGTTATTTCATATACTCACCTACTAAGTAAGTCAAATTCAAAAAACATGTAGATGAATTCTTGTAATATTAGAGTAAGTGATAAGTTAGTTAGTAAAAACAGTGAAAATGGTAACAAAATAGCTTTAAAAGCCCTATCTTACAATATACACGGCCTGGGGAACAAAGTAATGTACGAGTATAATGAATTTCTAAATGTGTACGAACTTTTGACATTTTTGTTTTGTTGGAAACGCACGTTGAATCTGAAAATTTTGAGAAATATGTAAATTATTTGAGTGGCTTAAATGTTTATTGGAGATCAGCGACGTGTCAAAGTAAATATGGAAGAGCGAGTGAGGGCAAACTGTATGGCATTAAAGAGGACCTAAAAAGGATTGAAATTAGTCATGCAGTGAAGAACTTAGATGGATGAAACTGAAATATCAAAGTGAAATAATAAGATAAATTTAATTCCACTATACGAGTATCTGAGAGGTAGTAGTTGGAATCAAGACTTGGAAATTGTAAAAAGAATTTGCTACAGAATGATTTAGTCAATCCAGTTGTGATTGGAGATTTAAATATCCGAATAGGCGAGTTACAGATAACTGTTGATGACAATTTAGGTCATGAAATAATAACCGGAAAGAAAAATAGAATTTCCAAAGACAAAGTAGTTAATAGGGCTGGTAAGCAATTTTGTGAGTTCTGAGAAAATAAAGGCCTGCTAATCCTGAACGGGATGTCAAATAGTGACGATTCTGGGAAGTACACATTCCTTAATAGTGTAGGGCTGTCTGTTAACAACATATGTGCAATGTCGATGGACATTGTAAGGAATGGGTTTGATTTCAAGATGGATGATAAAGTGTGGTCTGATCATATACCAATTTTATTAACACTAAAACTATTTACAGGGAATACAGGGAATATTGTTAGAGGCAATAATAACCTTTTACCGAAACTGCATGTGTGTGACTCGGAACCTTTTTCGTATAATAGAAGGCTGGTAAATAATTTGGAGAGGAAGAAAGAGGAACGAAACGACCTGGAGCTAAATGATTTTAATGAAATTATAAGGGAGTCTGTTGGGGTCAATAGCAGAACAGTAAAGCTAGTTAAAAAAGCGGAATGGCTAGCT
Source organism: Amiota mariae (assembly GCA_035041805.1). Lineage (NCBI taxonomy): Eukaryota > Metazoa > Arthropoda > Insecta > Diptera > Drosophilidae > Amiota > Amiota mariae. The sequence goes on from JAWNKV010000318.1 coordinate 157,902, forward strand.
CTAAGTTTGTTAAGGAGTAATAATACCCAAAGCATGATTGATAAAGACAAATACATACAAGCAAGAACTAAATATAAAGCACAATGTCAGAAAAGTAAGAGAGCATATTTTGAAAATTTGGAGTTAAGCATAAATAATGTGAGGGACAGCAAAGATTGGTGGAAAGTAGTTTCGAGATTGCGTGGACAAAACTTAAATGGCTGTGCTGAAATACCTGCAGAAGTATTCAAGCAATATTTCGAAAATCTTTTAAACCCACCTCAAACAGTGCATTGTATACATTATGCACCCTTGTTAAAAATCGATGACAATTTGGATGGTGATATTACGGTAGATGAAATTTTTAATATGTTGAAAAAAACTAAAGCTGGAAAATCGCCAGGTTTAGATAGAGTCCCATACGATCTTTTTAAATATGCAAATACAAATTTTTTAAGTGAGTTAGCTTAAATATATTCAAGGTTATACAATCATGCACAGTCAAACAAATCTTTTGAGACAAATATAATTTTCCCGTTGCTTAAAAAGGGGGACAAAAGGGATGCGTCAAACTACAGGGGCACCTCGTTTATGAACTATATAGCGAAAATTGTGATGGGCATAGTAAATGAGAGGCTGGTGACGTGGACAGAAAAACACAATGTGGTAACTGAATTTCAAGTGGGTTTTAGGAAAAAACACTCTATTGTTCACAATATTTATAACTTATGTTCAATAATTCACCATAAATTTATAGAGAAGAAAAAGTCTATGCATTTTTTGTGGATTTTAAAGCGGCTTTTGACAAAGTTCCATGGCGAATTTTTTTGACCAGGTTTATAAAGTGACCAGTTCTTTAATATGGACTGGACAAATTTTATGTGTCATCTGGTGTAAAGCAAGATTGTTTAATGGCTCCGTTATTTTTTTCATTATATTTAAACGATTTGCATAAGTATTTGGGAGGAGGATTACATTTTAATGTAATAAATCAGGTTTCTATTATTTGTGAACGATATAGTATTATTGTCTGACAATATTGAGGATGATAGATCAGCTAGAGATATATTGTGATACCTGGAACCAGGGGCGTCACGTTTTTTCGATTCTGTATCTCATGAACCGCACTAGGTAGAGACTTGATCACTATACCCCCTCCCCGAAAAATTTTTCTGCGTCCGCCCCTGCCTGGAATATGAAAGTTAATCTGGCAAAATCTAGCATGATGGTATTTAGACGAGGGGAAGATTGGCCAAAAATGAGATGTGGAGTTATAAAGATGGAGAGGATTGAAATTAAATCAGAATACACGTATTTAGGAGTAATATTGACGTCGCAACTTAGTTTTAAAGCACACGTAGAAAATAGGAATAGTTTAGCAAAAAACAGCATCAATGCTACGTGGAGAATGTTTCTGGCAAATAACCAAATAACACTTACCGCAAAGTGGAAGTTGTTTTTGGTGGTCAATAGAGCCATACAAAGCTATGCTGCTCAAATATGGGGGTTTGGTATGTTTGATGAGGTAGATAAACTGCAATTATATTTTATCAAAAAACGTCTACATCTTCCTAGTAACGCACCGTCCTACCGTATTTACTTAGAAATCGATATTCCAAATGGCTATTTATACACTCTGGATCTGTTCTTGTCATACATTTATAAAACCTTATATGAATACACTGATGACAGGCTACCATATAAATTGACTATGAAAGTGATTGAGGAACAGGTATTCTGGTGTGAGAGAGTGCAGGAGCTTTGCAACATAGAAATACTAACATAGAAAGTGCTACTTTAAATAGAAAAATATGGAGTAGTATTTGTGGGCTACTATTGGAATATGAAAAAATTAGAAAAAGGGAAAGAATGTGGGAAAGAGCCTGTCAAAGTACACGGTTATCTAAAGATCTGGATCAGTATAATGGGAGAAACTATTTAAATGACACGTACAAAATAAGTGACATAATGTGGATCTTTAAAGCTAGAAGTGACCTCATTTTGTTGAATGGTCATAGAAATTCGATATGTTCGCTGTGTAACCTTAATGAAATTGAGAGTATCGTACATTTCTTAGGAAAATGTCCCATATTAAAAAGAATTCGTTATAGAAACTTTAGTAAATGTATTTTAGGTCAGGAAGAAATATTTGCCATATTAAATGGTATAGGCGTTGGTGGATGGAAAATTTAGTTTTGTTTATCAATGGAGCTTTAAGTTATAGGAAATTAATTTTAAGTGAATTTTGTTTATTTTTTTTTTTTTATAGTCTTTTAATATGTAAGCAATATAGGTTAGGATTTCTTTAGTTTTATTGTAAATATTGTCTATTTTTCCGACTAACGAATCAAAGTAGTATGTTCTTTATTTGCTTAAATAATTTCGTACAATATGAATTGTAAATTGTTGAAATCAATAAAGAATAATAATAATAATTATGACAAGCCACTTCAATAAATTCAAATAAAGTGCGCAAAATAAGTAAATACTTAGGTCAAACTTTTACGTTTTCATACTCATCACGCAATGAATGGTATTAAAAGTTTGTTATGAAGTTTGTAACACACAGAAGGAGATGACGGAGACCCCATAAAGTATATATATTCTTGATCAGCACAACGAGACGAGTTGATCTAGCCATGTCCGTCTATCTGTGTGTATGCAAACTAGTTCCTCAGTTTGTGAGCTAGAAAGCTGAAATTTTGCACGGAGCTTTCATTTTACCATACCCAGTACATATGTCAGAATCAGCCGAATCGAACCACTAGAGGGTTACCGCCCATACGAACCGGGATCCAAATGAAAACTCTTATTAGAAAAACTTTTCTGTTTTTTGTATTATCGACTTAAAATTTGGACATGAGTGGAATGAGTGTTTGATCCATATCCACCAACCTTATAAATTGCAACACCCTCGGGCAACTAGCAAGGCCGTGAAGAGTATTACTACTTCGTCAGAGCCAAAGTTAGTCTATTTTTATATTTTTTTTAAAACCAAAAACAAAACCAATCGGAAAAATCTTCCTTTCTCAACAAAAAAAAATCACACCCTTCTTTAACACATTAAAAACATGCCAACTTTCACCAATGAGATTGTTAAAACTTCTCATTAAACTAATCACTTTAGTTATTTTTTAAACAAAATTAAAAGATCGCAGATTCGTTACCAATAAATACAGTTTATTTTGACATATAAATTAATTGAATTAAAGACAAATTGGAATTTTCGAAAATGTCAAAATATATATGCAAGCAGGTTGCTTATTTCGTCGATTTTACTCTAATGGAAAAGAGACAATGCAAATTTATGCTTGGAAACAACTAAAAAGTTGAATTCTTTAAATGCAGTTTACCGAGGAAAAGAATAATCTGCAATTGTTGGTACTTTTTTTTCTTTCATAACTTCAGATAAGGGTAAATTTAACCAAATCGCCTCTAAAAACACGGAGAATTGTAATTGGGTTGGAATGGAGGAGACCCCTGTATAGTTTCTTTTAATTTCTTCTTGACAATTGCCATTTTATTTCTTTGTTTTCAAACAGAAAATAGCTGATGGAAATCCGCTGACTTTAAAAAAGTGAAGAATTTTTATGATGGATTTTTAGTCAGCACAATCACTACTACTTGTTGTGTGTGAACGGTTGGCAGACACTATGACAGTCAAGTGATCAGCTGTGATGCTATTATTAATAAATGTGACAGGCAAATTGAAGGTTTTTTTGACTGACATTATACCCATCTTGTCTGTTGATTGAGGAACGGCATTACTCTCAAAATTCAAAAGTTTCCTGCCCTTCGACCCATAATATTGATTGATGATAAAAAAATCTATACTAAAAACATGCCAATTGAAGATACCACAGAACTTAAAAACTTAATGAAACAATTGATTCAACAGGTGACTAACATGATGAACATAATAACACTCCTGGTAACTAAACTTGACAAACAAAATGGACAATAAGTTAAGAATAATTGCTTGGAACGCGAATGGACTACACAAACATATTTTAGAGCTTTAACTATTCCTAAACGAAAATTTAATTGATATAGCACTTATCTCTGAAACTCATTGCACAAATAATCAATCATTCCCGGGTATAATATATGCGAGTATATAAAACAAACAACCCGAATGGTTTAGGGCATGGTGGCTCTACTATTATTAATAAAATGAATATACGCCACGTTGAGCTTGAGAGCTACCAACACGCTCACATATATTCGACCAAATTGCTACTGGATGACAAATATGGTCCATTTACAATACCAGCTACTTATTTCCCAACTAGACAAACAATCTCATCAGCTCAATTTAAAGACTACTTTAAAGAGCTTGGTCCAAGGTTTACAGCAGCAGAAGATTACAATTCCAAACATGTAAACTGGGGATCTAGACTGACAAGCACTAAGGGGAAAAATTTACTAAGTGCAATTCATATGATTGGAGGAAAGCTTTTAAGCACTGGCGCTTGCAAAATGTATAATAGAAGACTGACTAGGATGGATACAGGGAATTTATTGACTTTAATCTCTCTATAATTGTACTTCTTAAGGAACAGGACGATATTAAAAAGGCAGTGATATAGTTAAATGACAATATAAACGTAGCAGCACATAGAGCAACACCTGAACTAAAACCAACAGAGGGAAACTTTTTTATCCCTCGCTCAATTAAAAGCCTCATCGCCAACAAAAACGAACTGCGTAAAATCTGGCAAAGGACGAGAGATCCATATGACAAAGCACAGCTAAATAAAGGAATCAAAGACCTGAAAACTAGTCTAAGGAAGTTCAAAAATGCACAATTTGCTTCTTACTTAAAATCACTATCACCGACGTCCGAAACTAATTACTCACTGTGCTAAACACCTTACGAATCGTACCATCGACCAGCCGCCACTCAAAAAGTCGGGTGGAACTTGGGCTAGAACTAACTCAGACAAAGCTTCACTACTTGCTGACTATTATCAACAAGCTTTTACTATTATAATAACCAATCTAATAGTAACCCCAATTTGGACAACAGGACTCTTCCACCGCACTACAGAATAAAAAAAATGACTGCTAACGAATTCAGACACTGTATTGAAAAACGCACTTCTCAGAAAAAATCACCAGGATATGACCAAATAATTAGAAAGTTACTCAAAGAGCTCCCTACGAATGCAAAAATCTACGAGTATATTAGAAACTTTTTTAATGCGATATAAAGACTAAGGTACTACCCATATTTATGGAAAGTAGCTGAAATAATAGCTATACCTAAACTGGGCAAAGATCAGACCATGAAGTCACCGTACAGACCAATCAACCTACTGCCACATCAAAAGTATTTGAACGACTTCTGCTAGACAGAATACAACCAATACTGGACGTGAACAAAATCATACCTGACCACCAATTGGGATTTAGAAAAAATCACTCTGCAATTCAGCAAATTCACTGTGTAGCGCACAAAATCTCAAGAGATCTTGAAGAAAAAAAATTATTGTGTAAGTATGTTTCTGGATATAGAAAAAGCCTTCGACAAGGGCTGGCATGATGGCTGTTGAGTCCAAAAGCTTTTTCTTGAACTATTAAATATATTCTAAGAATTAAATAACGCGCAGGTTAAATGCAGTTTAGAATATGTAAATAGTTTTATTTCGCGCACGGCACGATCAATGTTTTGAGTAAGACTAAACATAAGAAATTACAACAGCATATGTACAAGCATGCAAAAGCGATAAGAAATCATATACATAATGGAAAAATGAGTATAAGAGAAACATAATTAAAAAGCTTCGCTAAAACGGCTGCTTCGCTAAACATGACGGCTGTTGCGCTGAACTATGGCATTCTTAGAAAAATTAAGATTGTACTACCAAGTGACCTATGCGAAATCATCAGAAGTTACCTTGACACTCTCTATTTCTGTCAGATTTGAAGACGAAACTTCCACCCTAACACAGATAAAAGCAAATGTTTATATACCATATATACATCAAACATCCCAACTCCAGAAGACGCTTCGCTGACGATATAGTACTAATATACTTGCACAATAATCTAGCTGTAGCTACAACTAAGCTGCAGGACGTTTGGGACGAAATATGCTCTTGGTTTGATAAATGAAAAATTAAAGTTAATGAATTGAAAATGACGCAAGTAATATACAAGACACGGACAACTTATCAGCCAAGACAACTAAAAAATAAAAGGTACTGACATCCCACTAAGTAATGTAGCAAAGTACCTGGTCTTGCATATTGACAGTAAACTAACTTGGAAATATCACATCCAAAAGAAGAAAGACTAGCTTATACTTAAATTTAAGCAACAGTGAGTATTCAACAGCAAATATAAGCTGTCAACCAGTGGAAAACTAGAGCTATTACTAACAATAAGTGTAATTAAGCCTATATGGACATACGGCATTTAACTATGGGGCACTGTCAAGAAAAGGAATATAAACATAATCCAGAGGCAACAATCTGAAATGCTTCAAGTAATTCTTAACGCCCTATGCTCCGATTAGGAGCGATATCTTGTATTCGTACATTATATCAAGGAATTAAAAAAATTCTTAACGCGGATTGGAATTTAACTAACTTCGTTATCCATAAAGATCTCGGTGTAACAAGAGGAGATATCACAAATCCTTTGAGCAACATTCTAACGTACAAATAGCTGACCTTCCATCTGATGAATTGACAAGACGTAGATACTTAAAAAGAAGCAAGCCAGTGGATCTAACATAGTTCACCTATTACATTTTTATTTTTCCCACTATTTATATATAAATTACGTGTGTGTAAGGTTTTTGGTTTTGATTGTTGAGAGGAACGTTGCGGTATCTCACAAGAATGGGACAGTCGCAAGTAGTACTTAAAAAACAAAGTCCTAGCAATATTGTCATATTTTTATCCCTCCTATCATTGTTAAAATAAGTACTTGGTGTTTGTTTTTTAGATTATATGTACACAAATGTATATCACCAATTGGGATAATGCATCTATTCAATGCTAATGGGACAAAATGTCTGGTAGGACGACTAGGGACACAAAAGTTTAACTGATTCAATAGTTCAGGAGAATCAATTTCCCCAACTATGAGCTTATGAAGAAAACTAGTCCCAAGAGCTATCCTCCGATGCACCAAAGATGAAAGACTGATAAGAAGGAACCTATCAGAGTAAGATGGTAAACGCGAATTAGGATTCCAGTTTAGGCCTCGAAGGGCAAACAGGAGGAATTGTTTCTGTACAGACTCAATTCGATTTTGATTATTTTTATATTGCTGTGACCAACTGAAAGAGCAATACTCAAGGAGTGGTCACACAAGAGATATAAAAAGAGTCTTTGTGGTATAAGGGATATTAAATTCAATAGACCAACATTTAATGAAACCAAAAACACCCTTCACCTTGTTTACGATACAAGAGATATATTGGTTCAAACACAGCTTGAGATCAAACAGGACACCGATGTCATTATATAGACTCGCTCGAGTTGGACGTTTTCAATCATGTAAGAAAATAAATGAGGCTTACACCGATGATACGTCATGAACTTACATTTGGAGATATTTAGATATAAATAGTTTGTAAAGAATCAATAGTCTGAGATAAGAGACACCATCATTAAATGAAAGGCACAACATTACATCATCAGCATACATGAGCACACGAGAATGTGAGATTGAGATAGGGAGATCATTTAAGCAATAATGGGCCTAGATGGCTTCCTTGAAGAACAGTAGAAGTGACAAAGACTGGACCAGAAAGAGTGGACTTAAATAACACACATTGAAAAATATTTCTCAAATAAGATGCAATCCAATAAAGAATTTGTTGTGGAAAACCTAAAAGGTGAAGGTTATGTACAAGCAGATCATGATTAACAGAATCAAACGATTTACTGAAGTCAGTGTAAATAACATCAGTTTAACGTTTGTCCCTAAAACCAAGATTTACAAAAAAATATAAACTCAAACAAATTTGTAGTTGAAGACCGCTTTTTCATAAAAAAGTGTTGACACGGAGAAATAATTGTTTTACAAGAGTGATAAAAGGTTGAAGTGTATTTTGTATGTATGTATTTTAACGATTTTAAATTTATAAGAAGACACTCTTCCCTAATTACTGGAGTAACAATGAGGTTACAATGGGAAATGGGATATGGATACCGGTTTTGAATAAAGGATTCAGAGGAATAAGTGGATTGAAAGAATTTTGTAAACAGGTCTGCAATAACCAAATCACTTAGAATAGTTTTGTTTTTAAGCAACGGTGCTTCTTTACATTGTAGTTTTGTTAGTATATCAGCATTATTGACTGTTGTATACTCTACAAAAAATCACAATTAAATTTCTGGCTAGGTGCTTTTGCAGCTTGGCCCAGTTTTTTGTTTATATATTTGCAAATCCTATTTGCAACTATGCTTAAAACTCCACCGCTCAATCACAAATGCTACTCCCAGCTTTGCAGTTTTCTTGGTTTTCTCACTCAGCAGCCAGTGTTGCTGTTTCCAGACGTAAACAACAACTGAATCCCAAGTGCAAACAAACTTTTCCTCGCCACCAAACGCAAAAGACTCCCAGGTTCTCATTGAATCGATTTATTGATCTTTCCTCACATTCTGATGAGGAGACGGATACCGCGGATGAGAGAATGCAATTACCAAAAAACCCAATGAACCCAACAATTGGTATCCCTCCCACTCCAATAGACTGCACTTCTCCTGTCGATAATTTGGCTGTGGATAATTCAGCTACTGAAAAAGGCCCAAGACCTCCACCCATATTTATGGATGGAGTTACTGATATTAATAGTCTAATGACCACCCTTGACGCGGTCACTGACTCTTCTTCATACGTCACGAAATCTTCCAGCAAAGGGTCGTTCCATATTCTCCTCAATCAAACAATTTCTTGAAGCCAACTCGTTACCTTATCACTCATATCAACTCAAGCAGTTACCTGCATATAGAGTGGAAATCAGAGGACTTCACCGTACCACCCCGACTAATCTCATTAAGGCAGATCTTTCTACTCTTGGTCAAAAAGTACGCAATGTGCACAAGCCAAAGAGCAGAAACAATTCTGGCTCTTTAATCATTTTCTTCATCAAATTGGAACCGTGCCACAACAACAAATCCATTTTTGATATTAAACGTTTATATCGGCAAGCCCCCTCGCCGTTTCAACGACATTCCGCAATGCCACCGCTTCCATGAATTCGGTCACACAATGCACTATTACCGTAAAAATTATCGAGGTGTCAAATGTGGTGGCAGTCACCCTTCTTCTTCATGCCAAAAATCTCCTAATCTCCCCGCCAAATGGTTCCACTGTGATGAGTCTCATACTGCAAACTATAAAGGTTGCTTTGTTTACCGCGAACTGGTTACCCGGAGGTCAATAAATCCTCCAAAACCACGTCCGCATATTCTAAAAACTACGCAACCAAACATAAGCACCTCATCAAACCTTTCCTACGCTGACGCCGCAAGAAACGGCCCTTCTATTCAGTCCAAAAACCAAAATCACCGTCATTAATACCACCAACCAAATTTGCCCAATACTTTCGAGAAACGTTTCGAGTCTCTCTTAGCTAAACTCGAGAGTATGATGGAATCTCAATCCAAAGTGATTGAACTCCTGATTGCAATTGTTTCCAAACAATGGAGCAAATAGGTCTTTTTGCTGTGAATCACAAAATTGACATCATATTCATAAGAGAGACCCATTTTACATCTCGATCTTTCTTTAAACTATCGAGCTTTTATTTTCAGCTCGCCAACAATCCAGACTAGGCGTGTAGAGGAGCTGAAGTTTTAATCCGGAACGGCGACAATTGGTTGCAATGTGTAGCTGTTAAAATCTCCGCCGATCTTGGTTAACTCGTTATTGCCGCTCTATACTGCCCCCAGGCTGCACCATTCTTCAGAGTCAGTTTAATAACCAGTTCGATGAACTTGGTCCCAAGTTCCTGATCGGTGGAGATTAGAATGCCAAACATCGCTTTTGGTGTTCTAGACTGGCTACGCCTCGAGGTCGTTAAATTTGTACTGCCTTAATACAATCGCTGATAGAAGTTTTATATACGGGATCCCCCACGCACTACCCCAACAACAACAATCACCTACCTGACGTGTTGCATTTTGCTGTATTTGCTGGTATTCCACCAAATCGGTTGTCCATCTCCGATTCTACTGATTTTTCCTCAGACCACCTCCCATTGATTGCTGAATTTAAGGTAACTGCCAATCGCTTCTCAATTAGCAAAAGATTACTTCCTCCACATGCTGACTTGCTACGCTTCAGAACTGGCCTAGAAGAATGATTATATCTTAACCTGGGAATATCATCCCCCATATGATTTAATCGATGCTGTTGAATTGTTTGCTCGCAATATATACGCAGCCCTTGCAGCCTCCAATCGGTCTCCTCTTGTGCCCTCCGCTCCTGCCATGCCTGCAGAATGGCAAGGGTCCTCCCGCATAAGGGGGTATTGTTCCTGGTATTACTCTTCAATGCAATGTTGCGATTAGGCCACTTTCCCTCACAATGGAAATGCGCCACAATTGTAATGATCCTGAAGCCTGGCAAACCGGAGAACCTTGTCGCGTCTTATAGACCGCAAAACTTGCTGTCTATGTTCTCCAAAATATTTGAAAGAATATTTGTTGGTAGATTACAGGTTGTATTGGGCCTCCAGAATGCCATTCCAAATCATCAATTTGGCTTTAGGAAACACCATTTTACCCCGGAGGAAGTTCACCGGTCGTGCACCATATTTTATCTCCACTTGATGGCAAGCAATACTGCGTTGACGCTTTTCTGGACTTAGAACAAGCGTTCGATCGTGTATGGCTTCAAGGACTGCTACACAAATTCAAAGACACCCTACCATCTGTTCTTTTTAAAGTTGAAGAATCTTATTTGTATAACATAACCTTTTATGTAAAATACAGAGATGCAAATTCTTCAATCCGACCTGTTCAGGCCGGTGTTCCTCAAGGTAGCGTATTAGCTCCTGTGTTATTTACCAATTTTACGGCAGATATACCTCAACCGACTTCCAATTCCATGAAGTTAGCCACATACTCGGTTGACACTGCGGTTCTCTGTTCTGACAAATCGCCAACAGTAGCTGGCTCAAACCTACAGTCATACGTGAATGGATTGGAAGCTTTGTTTACAAGGTGGAATATTGAGGTGAACTCAGGTAAATCACAACTGTGTTCATTTACCCTCAGGAGAGGTGACATACCTCCTGTTACGATTGGTCGCCTGCCAATTCCATAGAACCACAGTTGTGAAATACTTGGGTTTTCACCTTGATAAACGCCTAACATGGAAACATCACATTACCACCATTGCTCGATCCTGTTCCCATAAAATGAAAAGGCTTAACTGACTTCTCTGCAAAAGAAGCAAACATAGCTTGAAAAACAAGCTTTTAATTTACATGCAAATAGTTGCCCCTTGATGTTCGAACGAACTGCTGATTGAATACTGGTTATTTTAGGCTCATCTGAAACGTATCGAATTTGTTATCGTTTATTTTTCTTTGGATCCTCTTGATAGTATTTACACTCAACCACAGATGCCAAGCAAATATTTTGACTCTGCTTACTTTCATTCACATCCCTCGCTACAAAAACCAAGCAAATAGAAAAAATAACCCTTCTCAACAAATAAAAACCGTGTGAGCACCCACTGCATGAAAAGTATAAAAAACAAAAAAAAATTGTTTCTCTTCAGAACTTTAATTTGGATCCAAGTTTGTATTGGGTACCCCCTCTAGTGGTGCGGTTCGATTGATTCCGACAAATGTGCTGCGTATGGTAAAAGCTGAACCGCGTTGATCATAACCTAACATGAGACGGAAGCTCTACTCATCAACAGTTGGAAAATCGTGGAGAGCACTACGGTCACAATCGGAAACACGGCATTGCGTCGAAGAAATCGTTTGTGTATCTATTGGTCACGCTAGATTATAGACTTAACTTTAAGGAGCATATAATATACGCAAGCGATAGGGTGGCTAGGTCATGCAACCCTCTTGAGAGGGTTTATATGCTGGGCGCGCTCCGATTAATAAGCGCTTTTGTACCGTATCGGAGGGTGCTGCTCTAATTCTAGTGCCAATAGATTTGCTTGCCTTTGAGACAGCGGATGCCTATGCTTGGAGATTGTGGCCCCCAGAGGCTGTTAAATAAGCACATAATTTATTATTTAAAACACCAAATCTTATAAGATGGTACGGAACCCTACATTCGCGAGTGCGACTGACACTTGGCTGATTGTTTTTTTTTGTTTTGTTATCTTATTTATATCTTATTTTATACAATTTTTTTTTGCTTAAATACACTAATAAAAACAAAAAAAACCCTAAACATTCATGAATGATGTCTGTCTTGTGGGTGTGCGAATGTTGTGTTCTTTGTGAGCTCCATCAAAGTCCTGAAAAAGTGCATATTGTGAGTGATGCAAATTGGTAAAAGTGCCACACAGTGAGATACTTACCTGCTGGATCTGAGTACGCAAGACGTCAGTGTAGCTGACTTCATGAAGTCATGTTTAAGCTGTGTATCTTAAAATTTGGGCGTAATTATTGTTAAATTTAATTTCACTAAAATGTGCGAATTGAACAACAGCTGATCGCAGTGGTGGAACTTTTTCACGAGTAGTCTAAATATCATTACTCTGAAAAGGGCCTTATACACGATGAGTATGTACGTAGTACATCAAAATCATCAATCCACATAATCCCATATATACAAGTGGCGACCTGAATAAAAATCCATGTGGAGGTGCATATAAGCTGGTGAAGAAGCTCCTGGGAGGAATTCCCGCCCAAGCACCGGTGTATCCCGAGATGATGCTCAACATTGTTTGAAATCTCTTTCCACAACACGAGCTCATTGGAACCACGAATACACATTGGAACCACGAGGTTATGGAGGCTTCCCAGAAAAAGGAAAATGACAAAACCCCAGGCCTGGATGGTACTCCCAACAACGGAATATCGACGGTTTCTATGGAGTATTGATGCTTGCTTAGTAGAGGGCGTTTTTCCTACCTGTTGAAAATGACAGAGACTTGTACTGATATCGAAAGGCAATAAACTACCGGACCAGCATTCCTTCTATAGGCCAATGAATTTGTTGGACACAATAGGCAAAGTAATGGAACGTAATATATAACATGTAAACCAAGGAAACCTCCATACAGACCAATTTGCCTATCGGATATAGCAGGCAAGGCACTAGAAAAAATCATAGCGAGCAGACTCATAGGAGGGAGCCTCACCGCGTCCCAATTTGGCTTTAGGAAAGGGCGTTCAACCATCGAAGCTGTATCGGAAGTGACCAATATTGAGCAGGAGGCGATCCGTGGCAGACGTTGGGTAGGCGGTGCCAAGGAATACTGCCTAGATCATAGGCTCAGCTTCAAAAAGCACTTGACATACGCCAGCGACAACGGTGAGATGTAAGGGCCTCTCGAGGATACTGTTAAACACGCGTGGACCCAAACAAGTACGCAGGCTACTCCTGTTGAATGCAACCAAATCCACGACGCTTTACGGTGCAGCAGTTTGGGTTAAAGCAATGGACAAGGTCTCATACAGGAGAGCATCTATAGACTGGGACGCTTAGGTTCATCATTGCCTTTCAAACTGTATCGGAGGATACCGCTCTGGTTCTCACTGGGCTGGTACCTTAATCGAGGCACCTGAGGCTTATATTATAAAATAAGTTGCAGAAATGAAAACGAAACCTCTGCGAATTGTTCCCAATCATGTACTTTTCACAAAATTTTAATTATCACAATTAGCCATAACCTTCCTTTTGTATGTATAACTAAATGGAAAAACATCTGTTTTTTCAAGCAAAACCTCTGTGTGAACGTTCGCTGAAAAAGTAACAATTTTTAAACCGTGTGAATCAGGCGTAAAAAACATGGTATTCTCAGCGAAAACCCCCATTGATCACAAGGCTCATTTTCAAGTAGGGTTTCATCTTGATATCTAGATTAACATACCAAGGATTTAAGTTAAATCTTATACTAAACCCAAATTGTCGCGATGGCATTACGTTAGAATTGATGTTGAAACTAACTTAATAAACCACTAGGCACCACTTTGTTGACCACGCTAATTGTCTCAACTTGACATTAAAGTTAAATGGTTTGGAATAAATATAATTCAAAAAATTTAAAAAATACTGAATATGGTTCAAACCCTTCATCAATCTATGTTAATGTTGCAAAACACGTTCCAAGAGATGATACATATCCAAACTAAAATTTTGAATAAATTAAACTCTGCATAATGGGTCCTCTTGGAGTAACTCTCTGGAACGCAAAGGGCTTTTTGAAGCACAAACTAGAACTTATCAAATATCTCGATAACAAAAAAATTGATATGATCCTAATCTGCGAGACCCATCTCACAAGCAAAAATAACTTTTTTTTCTGTGCAATGCAGTTTATAAGACAAATCACCCAGTTGGAAAAGCTCATGGCGGTACATGTATTGCAATTAGAAAGCGCATAAAACAACACTCTCTCGATCCGTCCTTAACCAATTACTTACAGGCAACGTCGATTCGGATACATGGGAGCTGTGACTACCTCACGTTGTCAGATGTTTACTTCCCAATTCGATTTTCAATATCTTAAAATAAGTTTCAAAACTTCCTTCCCTTGATAAAAATTTTTTGGCTACTGGCGATTACAATGCTAAGCACACTTATTGCGGCTCTCGATTAATAAATCCCAAAGGTCGACAGTTGCACAATTCACTTTAAAATTGCAAAAATAAGCTCGATTTCGTCTCTCCGGGCCAGCTGATCCAAGAAAAATCCCTAATCTTATTGATTTAGGTATCACTAGGAACATTCCTAGAAACCTTATATCTGCAACTAGTCATTACGAACTATCGTCCGATCACTCCCCCGTTTATTATCTACTATGTGAATACCCAATAGCAGAGGACCGCCCACACTGACTTATATCAAATAAGACATATTGGCTCAATTACAAAAAAATATATTAGTTCTCACATTGACATTACGCCTTTGATCCACTCTGAAAGTGACATTGACAAATCGGTATGTGAGCTAAACTCAATACTAGTAGCTGCAGCTAGATTATCAACGCCCAAGAATGTTGCACGTCACTACAGCAAAAACTCTATCTCAAATAGAGAAATCGCAGGACTTTTTGCCATCAAAAGACGTTTGAGACGAGATTGGCAGCACTACAGCTAAAGAAGACTGAAAATTTCAACAAAAAACTTAATAAGAGCGCTCAAAAGTGAAAAAGTTGATACACAAAGGCGATTTTTTAAAAGTCTATCTCCTAGATGTAATAGATTATCACTCTGGAAAGCTTATAATCTACTAAAATCTCCTATAGACCTAGATTCGCCTATTAGAGACCAATCCGGGACTTGAATCCGCTCAGATGAAGATAAAGCCAAAGTATTTGCTTCGCTATAAGTCAAAAGTACCTTATCCAAGTACAAATTCGCTAAATAAACAGTACGTGTGAAATTAACAGAATTATTCAAACTCAGCTGACTCCGAAAAAAAAGATAATTTTATTTAAACTTATAGGCAATTTACATTGAGCAGAACACGTTTTGTGTTCTGAACAGCTGTTTTTTGTTTTGGTTATACATTCAAATGGAACATTGTGGCTAATTGTGAGAAATTAAAATGGAAATTGTTTGAAAATACATGATTGGGAACAATTTGCATTGTATGCAAATAATTCTTGCTGCTTCCTTTTTCATTCCTGCTACTTATTTTATAAATATTAAGAAAAAAAACAATTTAAAATGTTCTTTAAATTCTTTTGAGCATAATGAGCTGTTTAATGTCGAGAATGTCCAAAATAGGTGGACATGACCACAACCTTGGTAGAACTGCCACAGAGTGACCAGCATTAAAAGTGAGTTCTGGCTGTGTTCAAGTAGAACACAGAGTTCTCAATACTACAACAACAACAAATTTCGTTCATCTTCCCTTTTGTTGTTGTTATCAGAACTCTAGTGTTCCGCTTGAGTACTCGAGAGCATCGTGTTCTGCTCAATGTAAGTTGCCTATTAATCACCATCTACAAGTCAATAACATATTCTCGGTTCATCAGTTTGGATTTCGATCAAGGCATGGAAGAATAGAACAAATAAACATAATTATCACCGAAATAAGAACTGCATTTGAGCTATGAGAATATTGCTCAGCGATATTCTTGTACCTCAAGCTTTTGATCGAGTTTGGTACGAAGGCTTACTTTATAAAGTGAAATGTTTGCTTCCCCAAAACTCACACAAAATTCTGAAGTCTTATATAGTGAATCGAGTTTTTGTATGAGACATAACAATTTCATATCAAACGAATATGAAATTAAAGCTGGCGTTCTGCAAGGCAGTGTTCTGGGCCCAATTCTATATATATTATATACTGGAGATATACCTGCAAATTCACGAACTGAACAATCATCTTGATACAATTGAAGAGTGGTTATCTAAGTGGAGAATAAAAGTGAATGAACAAAAATGTAAGCATGTCACATTTACACTAAGCCGTAAAAATTGTGATCCAGTATACTTAAATGCAACTACAATTCCTCAAACAGAGGATGTAACCTATCTTGGTGTCCAGTTCGACAGGCATCTTACTTGGCGAAAGCACATCGAATAAAAAAAAAATTCAGCTGAAACTTAAAGCACAAACTCTCCACTGGTTAATCAACTCAAGATATGGCCTGCGACTTGAGGACAAGGTTCTTCTGTATAACTCCACCATTAAACCAATTTTGACATACGGTTCAGAGGTATGGAGAATCGCAAGCGCGTGTAATGTTGAAGTCATACAAAGATCCCAATCTAAAATTCTCAGAACAATAACAGGCGCTCCATGGTACATCAGAAATGAAGACATTCACAAAGATCTTAATGTTCAGCAGGTAAAAGAGGAGTGCTCTAAGCGAAAACGTTACTATATGGATAAATTTTTGCTAGCCAGAGCTCTTTTTCATACAAGAAACTCATCTCGTCTACGCCGAAATGATCGTCCAGCCCTCAAGTTAAGTTAGAGGCCCATAGCAAGAAGCAACCTCTTTTCCCACTTGTAGGAAGAGTACATAATTACATATTGTAGCCGTAAAAAAACAATAAAAAAGTATATAAAAAAAGGCATTATTGTGTGTCTAATTTAATGGCAACTGTTATTAAACTAGAATTATGGTTATGTAAAATTACACACAAAATACTGTTACAAAATTGTATTTTTTTATACCTACCTTTGTTTGACTGTTATGACTTTTGGCATCCAAAAAATGATAAAAGTCACACAATGCCATGCTATGCATCATGCAGTAGTGCTGCAAGATATTTTTGATACCCCACTGAGTGTAACCCCCAAATGCTGGCTTAAAAATTACATTCATGGTAGAAAGGCATTCGTTCAGTTCAGAGGCAGCACCTTCAACCGTGCGAAAAAGAGGAACAAAGTGCTTAAAGCATGAACTTCGTGGGGAAAGGGGAAGGATAGTTTACAAACCACCTATAAGGCAATTTGACGTTCCATCCTAAATTATACCGCTCCTGTTTGCACTCCTTTCCTTAGTGATCCACTTGCTGTTACTTTGACACCCTTGGTGAAAGATTTTTTGCTGCTGATGACTACAATGCTAAACATACTTATTGGGGTTCTCGATTAATAAATCCCTAAGGTCGGCATCTGTACAACTCTGTTTGGGTAGGCCTACGTGCTGGCCAAGCTGATCCAAGAAAAATCCCTGATCTTATTGATTTCGGTATCACTAGGAATATACCTGGGATCCTTATATCTGCAACTACTCATTACGAACTGTAGTCCGATCACTTCCCCGTTTATTTTCTACTATTTGAACACCCAACAGCAGAGGACCGCCCACACTAACTTATATCAAATAAGACAATTTGACACAATTATAAAAACAAGTCACAGAGGTGTTATGGGACACCCGGGTGAAACGAAGTTCCTTTTCTGCTGTAATATTTGTTTCCTTATTTTCTGTCTCTCGTGATATTCTTTATATATGTGTGTATCGGTTTTTTAAAAGTTTTTATTATATTTACCTTAAGAATTTTTTTTTTTAATGTTATCATCATATTGTATCACGTACGTCTTTTCGTTGGTTATGCTTTGTTGCTTCTGAATTTTTGTTTTTGTTATTGTTTTATTTATCCTCTCATTTATTAATAACTGCATACGCAGAAAAGTAGTGCGCTCTTCTTTCTGTATATGCTGTTAACTGAGAGCGAAACAAGATCGAAAGAGGGTGTTGTTGCTGTTCTTATTTTTTTCCTCTTATTTATTATAATTAGAATGCACAAGAGTATTGCCAAAGACTACAATAACTACAAAAAGTACAATATAAAGTTCGCTTTCAAAATCGCTGTTGAATGTTTTTGCAGTAGGACTAGGTAAGGTGAGCGAAAACAACAACGATTTTATCTATTACTCGGTACTGTAATTCACACACTTACACCCACACACACACACACACAGACAGGAAGCGGGGGTGCAACTGCAAGGCAATGTTGTTGATTGGCTTGAACTTGGCGAAGTCCAGCACTATCCTTGTGGGTACATCCCAAGTAGCTCGCAGCCTCCACGTGGCGCTTCTAGACGATGACCAATCTGACATCCGTTAGTTGGTTAGCTAATGCGAGAAGGCGGAATAAATCCAGGCGCGACGGTTCCCAGAATGGGCGGCTTCCTGGTCAGCGTCTGTCTCCATGTCATGGGCGGCTGTATTAGACCTGGCTGAAGGTAAACGGCTATGGGTAGGATCCCAGACAGAAAAACAAAAATGGAAGATAAAAAGAGTGCGAATGTTACGGTTCAGAGGTGAGGATAGCCTAGTACCGGTGGCTATGGTGGGTGAGAAAGCGGGCCCCCAGTCGTCGAGATCCTATGACCGCAGTGATACAGGAGTGGGTAACTTGGCTCCTGTACCATCAAATATTACAAGTTCGGTCCTTCTAGCGGTCCCGGATCCATTTAGGAAGACTGCGAAGACGCCGCGCTTTCCGATGTATATAGAGAAGGCAACGGGACATACGGTGGTACCGCCAACCGTGGAGGAGGAAAATGATAACGTAGATATGCTGGAAGCAGTTGGGCGTTCCAGTCCACTTCTACTTAGTCGCCAATCTAAAAGGCGAAATGCAACCGAGAGTGGAGCTGACTCCTTTAAAAAGCTCGGTTGTAAAATAGAGGAGCTGGTCGCAATGCTGGACAACGGCAAAAGAAGAGCAATCCATCAGCCAATGAGAGATGCTATCGATGGCATTAGCCGATTGTATCTCTTGGCAGTGCAGGAGAAATCCGATGATGGCGAAACTGCTACAGGGGTGAGCAAAATGGAGAACTCTACACAGACGACACCAGGCTTATCTGGAGCAAGTGCTCGTGAGTCTTCACTGGCATCGGGTGAGCCATCCCAAAAGCGCCATCCTAGCAAAGCGGGGCTTCCATCTGGTTCAAGGGTGAAGGACAAGCCTGGGAAGGCATTAGTGCTGCCTGGTCATCAAGCGGAAGTAAAAGATCAACCCGCTTCAAAAGGAGGGCAAAGCGCATCCAAGGCATCGCAGGTTGACCAATGGCAACTGGGCGGAGCAAAAAGGAAGAAAAATACGCAGATTGCGGGATTCACGAAGCATGTTAAACCAGATGCGTTGGTTATTCGTCGGCATGAAGAGGGATCCTTTGCCGATATCTTAAGAAAGATGAAAGCGGACCCGACTTGTGGTGGCCTTACAGAGTCGGTAAATAGAATCCGGAGGACGCAAAACGGCGATCTTCTCCTGGAGCTTAGGACTAAAGGCGTGGAAACAGAAGAGCTGCGGAAAATGGTCAGTGGTACCCTGGGGCAGGATGCGTCGGTCAGATCTCTGAGCCAAAAAACAACAATAGAGGTCAGGGACATCGATGAAGTAACCACAAAGGATGAGATACGTGGTAGCATACTGGAGCGGTTCAAGGAAGCTGAGGTTCAGAATTTGGATGTCACTAGTCTGAGACGGTCGTATGCTGGCACTCAAACTGCAACAATCTCACTGCAGACTAAGGCGGCCAATATTCTCCTCAAGGCCGGGAAAATAAAGATCGGATGGGTTACCTGCCGCATCAGAGCAAATTCGGCAGTGAAGAAATGCTTCAGGTGTCTGGAGTACGGCGATCTATCTCAAGATGTATGCTTTGTGTGACGAAACATCCGATGATGAATCATGTGGCGGGAGGCAAAACCTGCCCTGTATATAAGGAGGCTTTGAGGACAGGAAAGATATGAAAATACTTCAAATCAACCTGAATCACTGTCAAGCAGCGCAGGATCTCTTGTAGTGGAGGAGAAAGCTGACGTAGTTCTGGTTAGTGAGCCTTACACGAAGCGCAATGAGTCAATCTAGCTGCAAGACACCGAAGGTGTTGCTGCAATATGGGTGTGTGGCTCATACGCATTCGAGGATGGTGGTACTTGTGCTGCAAACTTTGTTCGCACGAGGATTGGGGGCATACACTTCTTCAGCTGTTATGCGCGCCCAAGTATGTCAATTTGGGAGTTTGAGCACTTCCTCCATAACTTAGTGACGGAAGCCAGGGGTAAATCACCAGCGATAATCGCAGGAGATTTTAATGCTTGGTCAACGGAGTGGGGGAGCAGATCCACCAACGTAAGGGGCCAAGCGCTCCTGGAAGCTATGGCAAGCCTCGACGTAGTATTGCTCAACAGAGGTTCAACGGCTACGTACAGGAAAGCGGGCAGAGAGTCAATTATTGACATAAAATTTGCAAGTAGCTGCGTGGCACCAAACGTGAAGTGGATGGTTAGTGAGGCTTACACTCATAGCGACCATCAAGCAATCCTGATTGATTTGGAGCAAAGGGGTAGAGTTGGGCAGCAGCCTATAACGGGACCTAGGTGGAAAGACTCGTCTTTTGACAAGGAATTGTTCTTGGAAGTATTCCGGACCCAAGAACTTGGTGTGGGCTCTTCTGAGCAGCTGGCGGATAGACTGGCAAACATGATGTCCCTAGCTTGTGACGCCGCGATGCCTAGAAAAATCCATGTTGGACGTAGACCAGCATAACACTGGTGGAACAGCGAGTTAGGGGAGCTACGAGCGACCTGTCTTCGTGCCCGTCGACTCATGCAGTGTTTAAGAAACAGAGGCAATTTTCCTCAGCGGCTTGAGGAATTTAGAACTGCCAGGCTTGCCTTCCAAAAGGCAGTCAAGTCCAGCAAACGACTATGCCTTAAACAGCTTTTTGAGGAGTCCGACATACATCCTTGGGGCACAACGCACAGGATGGTAATGTCGAAGGTGTATGGTTGCAGAGTACCACAACCCATCTGTCTGGTAATGCTGGAGAACATAGTCAGTACACTGTTCCCAGCAGCAACATCAGTAGTTCATGAGATGCCTGACCAGCGATCTCCGGAAGGTATTCGCAGTGTTAGTCACGAGGAACTGTTCCGTGCGTGTGCTAAAATTCAGGATAAAAAGACTCCGGGTCTTGATGGAGTGCCGAATAGAGCCTTAAAAGCGGCTATGACAAATGTGCCAGAAGTATTTCTGCAGGTCTTCAACCAATACCTGCACGACGGAGTTTTCCCCAGAAGATGGAAGCATCAAAAATTGGTCCTTATACCGAAAGCTGGTAAGCCACCCTACGAGGCGTCGTCGTATAGGCCGATATGCTTGCTGGATACTGTGGGTAAAGTATTGGAGAGGATTATCGGTGGCAGACTGGAGCAGAGTGTGAACGAGAGTGGTGCTCTCTCCGAAACACAGTTTGGCTTTCGGAAAGGTCGCTCAACAATAGACGCGATTAAGAAGGTGGTCGGTATAGCAAAACAAGCAATACAAGGTGAAAGGTGGATGTTTGGGGACAAAGAGTACTGTGCAGTTGTAACCCTGGACGTAAAGAACGCTTTTAATTCTGCCAATTGGCTGCACATAAAAGGGTCAGTTCGTAGATCAGGAGCGCCAATGTACCTCCAAACAATGATCAAGTCCTACTTGTCGGAGAGGTACTTGCACTACGAAAGCGACGAAGGTAGAAAAATATACGCAGTTACTGCGGGGGTTCCTCAGGGATCAGTATTGGGTCCGCTTTTATGGAACCTTATGTATGACCAGGTCTTGCGGTTACAGCTTCCCGAAAACTGTACTTCGGTAGGTTTCGCGGATGACCTGTGTCTCATTGTAACGGGTAAGGAGATAAAGGACATAGAGCAATATGCAAACACCGCTATTAGCGCGGTTACAGCATGGCTTCGATCATCGAAATTGTCTCGGGCAGAACAGAAGACGGAGTTGGTCCTAATCACCAGCAGGAAACGCATGGATTTCTGCTCCGTACGGGTTGGCGAGCATATGATACGGTCCAAGAAGGCGATTAGATACCTGGGTGTAATGCTGGATAGCAGGCTATCATATAAGGAGCAATTGCTATATGTGAGGGAAAGAACTGCAAAGGTCCAGAATGCCTTATCCTGGATTCTTCCAAACACCGGGGGTCCTAAGGCAGACAAGCGCCGGCTTTTAGCAAGGGTGGTAACATCCATTCTGTTATACGCTGCACCTGTTTGGGCAGAATCGCTCAGAGTTAAGGCGTACTCGAAAATTCTTTCGACCACAAATAGGCTTGCTGCGCTGAGATCGATTTCGGGTTTTTGGACTATCTCGGATGATGCAGCATTGGTGCTAGCGGAAATGATCCCCATCGACATTCTGGCTGATGAAATGAGCAGACTATACGAGACGCATCATGGGCGCCCGGACATTGATGGGAGAAGGCGGGAGCGGCAAACTTCTGTCTTGCTTTGGCAGCGGCGATGGCTAAGCGCTGTGAATGGCAGATGGACATTCAGGCTCATACCGGACATTCAAAAATGGTTGAGCAGGAAAAACGGCCAGACAAATTATAACCTAACTCAGTTCTTGTCTGGACTAGCGGATATAGGTGGTATCTGTACAGGTTTGGGCACGACAACACACCAAGGTGCCCTCTGTGTGATGAACCGGAGGATGCTGAGCACGTGATCTTCCAATGTGCACGGTTTCCTGTCCCTGTGGGCTTTCCGCACGAACCAGAAGGCACGTTGCAGTTCATGTTATCATCTCCAGCCAACTGGGATCGAATTTGTGAACGTGTGACATCTGTCCAGTTGGAATTGCGTCGTCTAGAGAAGGCTAGACGAAATTTGGAGACGTTGTAGATGTGTCATATTGTGTCGTAATTTGTCACTAGTCTGAGACGGTCGTATGCTGGCACTCAAACTGCAACAATCTCACTGCAGACTAAGGCGGCCAATATTCTCCTCAAGGCCGGGAAAATAAAGATCGGATGGGTTACCTGCCGCATCAGAGCAAATTCGGCAGTGAAGAAATGCTTCAGGTGTCTGGAGTACGGCGATCTATCTCAAGATGTATGCTTTGTGTGACGAAACATCCGATGATGAATCATGTGGCGGGAGGCAAAACCTGCCCTGTATATAAGGAGGCTTTGAGGACAGGAAAGATATGAAAATACTTCAAATCAACCTGAATCACTGTCAAGCAGCGCAGGATCTCTTGTAGTGGAGGAGAAAGCTGACGTAGTTCTGGTTAGTGAGCCTTACACGAAGCGCAATGAGTCAATCTAGCTGCAAGACACCGAAGGTGTTGCTGCAATATGGGTGTGTGGCTCATACGCATTCGAGGATGGTGGTACTTGTGCTGCAAACTTTGTTCGCACGAGGATTGGGGGCATACACTTCTTCAGCTGTTATGCGCGCCCAAGTATGTCAATTTGGGAGTTTGAGCACATCCTCCATAACTTAGTGACGGAAGCCAGGGGTAAATCACCAGCGATAATCGCAGGAGATTTTAATGCTTGGTCAACGGAGTGGGGGAGCAGATCCACCAACGTAAGGGGCCAAGCGCTCCTGGAAGCTATGGCAAGCCTCGACGTAGTATTGCTCAACAGAGGTTCAACGGCTACGTACAGGAAAGCGGGCAGAGAGTCAATTATTGACATAAAATTTGCAAGTAGCTGCGTGGCACCAAACGTGAAGTGGATGGTTAGTGAGGCTTACACTCATAGCGACCATCAAGCAATCCTGATTGATTTGGAGCAAAGGGGTAGAGTTGGGCAGCAGCCTATAACGGGACCTAGGTGGAAAGACTCGTCTTTTGACAAGGAATTGTTCTTGGAAGTATTCCGGACCCAAGAACTTGGTGTGGGCTCTTCTGAGCAGCTGGCGGATAGACTGGCAAACATGATGTCCCTAGCTTGTGACGCCGCGATGCCTAGAAAAATCCATGTTGGACGTAGACCAGCATAACACTGGTGGAACAGCGAGTTAGGGGAGCTACGAGCGACCTGTCTTCGTGCCCGTCGACTCATGCAGTGTTTAAGAAACAGAGGCAATTTTCCTCAGCGGCTTGAGGAATTTAGAACTGCCAGGCTTGCCTTCCAAAAGGCAGTCAAGTCCAGCAAACGACTATGCCTTAAACAGCTTTTTGAGGAGTCCGACATACATCCTTGGGGCACAACGCACAGGATGGTAATGTCGAAGGTGTATGGTTGCAGAGTACCACAACCCATCTGTCTGGTAATGCTGGAGAACATAGTCAGTACACTGTTCCCAGCAGCAACATCAGTAGTTCATGAGATGCCTGACCAGCGATCTCCGGAAGGTATTCGCAGTGTTAGTCACGAGGAACTGTTCCGTGCGTGTGCTAAAATTCAGGATAAAAAGACTCCGGGTCTTGATGGAGTGCCGAATAGAGCCTTAAAAGCGGCTATGACAAATGTGCCAGAAGTATTTCTGCAGGTCTTCAACCAATACCTGCACGACGGAGTTTTCCCCAGAAGATGGAAGCATCAAAAATTGGTCCTTATACCGAAAGCTGGTAAGCCACCCTACGAGGCGTCGTCGTATAGGCCGATATGCTTGCTGGATACTGTGGGTAAAGTATTGGAGAGGATTATCGGTGGCAGACTGGAGCAGAGTGTGAACGAGAGTGGTGCTCTCTCCGAAACACAGTTTGGCTTTCGGAAAGGTCGCTCAACAATAGACGCGATTAAGAAGGTGGTCGGTATAGCAAAACAAGCAATACAAGGTGAAAGGTGGATGTTTGGGGACAAAGAGTACTGTGCAGTTGTAACCCTGGACGTAAAGAACGCTTTTAATTCTGCCAATTGGCTGCACATAAAAGGGTCAGTTCGTAGATCAGGAGCGCCAATGTACCTCCAAACAATGATCAAGTCCTACTTGTCGGAGAGGTACTTGCACTACGAAAGCGACGAAGGTAGAAAAATATACGCAGTTACTGCGGGGGTTCCTCAGGGATCAGTATTGGGTCCGCTTTTATGGAACCTTATGTATGACCAGGTCTTGCGGTTACAGCTTCCCGAAAACTGTACTTCGGTAGGTTTCGCGGATGACCTGTGTCTCATTGTAACGGGTAAGGAGATAAAGGACATAGAGCAATATGCAAACACCGCTATTAGCGCGGTTACAGCATGGCTTCGATCATCGAAATTGTCTCGGGCAGAACAGAAGACGGAGTTGGTCCTAATCACCAGCAGGAAACGCATGGATTTCTGCTCCGTACGGGTTGGCGAGCATATGATACGGTCCAAGAAGGCGATTAGATACCTGGGTGTAATGCTGGATAGCAGGCTATCATATAAGGAGCAATTGCTATATGTGAGGGAAAGAACTGCAAAGGTCCAGAATGCCTTATCCTGGATTCTTCCAAACACCGGGGGTCCTAAGGCAGACAAGCGCCGGCTTTTAGCAAGGGTGGTAACATCCATTCTGTTATACGCTGCACCTGTTTGGGCAGAATCGCTCAGAGTTAAGGCGTACTCGAAAATTCTTTCGACCACAAATAGGCTTGCTGCGCTGAGATCGATTTCGGGTTTTTGGACTATCTCGGATGATGCAGCATTGGTGCTAGCGGAAATGATCCCCATCGACATTCTGGCTGATGAAATGAGCAGACTATACGAGACGCATCATGGGCGCCCGGACATTGATGGGAGAAGGCGGGAGCGGCAAACTTCTGTCTTGCTTTGGCAGCGGCGATGGCTAAGCGCTGTGAATGGCAGATGGACATTCAGGCTCATACCGGACATTCAAAAATGGTTGAGCAGGAAAAACGGCCAGACAAATTATAACCTAACTCAGTTCTTGTCTGGACTAGCGGATATAGGTGGTATCTGTACAGGTTTGGGCACGACAACACACCAAGGTGCCCTCTGTGTGATGAACCGGAGGATGCTGAGCACGTGATCTTCCAATGTGCACGGTTTCCTGTCCCTGTGGGCTTTCCGCACGAACCAGAAGGCACGTTGCAGTTCATGTTATCATCTCCAGCCAACTGGGATCGAATTTGTGAACGTGTGACATCTGTCCAGTTGGAATTGCGTCGTCTAGAGAAGGCTAGAAGGCCATATACGTCTGCAGTGCAATCCGGAGGACCGTTAACTCAAGAAGATCATTCAGATGCTTCGCGAGAGCAAAAGTAAGTGGATTTTGGATATATAGCTGTTACTTTCCTCCCAGTTTAGGCATGTGCGAATTTGGAGGGTTGCTGGACGAACTAGTCACCGACGCAAGAGACCGACACCCTGTCATCATCGCCGGTGATTCTAATGCGTGGGCTACAGACTGGGGATCCACGATCACAAGCTGTAAGGGGCGATCTCTGTTGGAGGCTTTTGCAACCATGGACATGTGCCTGTTGAATTCAGGCTCTGAGCACACCTTCTCGAGAGGTGGTATTGGGTCAATAGTGGATCTTACATTTATAAGTCCCTCTCTGTTCAACTCCTCCAAGTGGACACTGAGCGACTTATACACTGCGAGTGACCACCAAGCCATACTCTGTGAGGTTACTGCGGATAACAATATCCCCAGAACACTGCGATATCTGGTTAGAGGGGGCTACAGAGAGTCTACGCTGAACCCTCAGACTTTCTGTACCGCTCTACAGACACCAGCTTTAGATGGACCTGCGGATGATATTGCCATCAGGGCTCAACGGGCCATAAAGCAAGCATGTGACTCCAGCATGCAACCCAGAAGATCTCATAGCCGCCACCAGGAGGCAGTATTTTGGTGGAACGAGGAAATTGGAGTAGCGAGACAAAACTGCATTCTGGCACGTAGGGCCTATCAGCGGGCAAGGCGCTCAAGTCGGCTTCTCGAACTGCGGGAGAATTATCACTCATGTAGGAGATCATTGAAGCGAGCAATCAGAGACAGCAAAAGGCGTTGCTTCCTCAAGCTGTGCGACGACGCAGAGAAAGATCCGTGGGGCAAGGCTTATCAGGTGATTGTCAAAAACACCAGGTCACGTAAGCCGGTCCCTCCCTTGGAGCCCATAGAGATGTCTCACATCGTGGCAACTCTCTTCCCGCAGCAGCAACAAGGGGGTGAGACTAGTAGTGTCGGTGAGAACCAAAGGGTGAGCAATTTCTTCCCGGTCGCCACGGAGGAAGTCCTGTCTGTAGCGAAGTGGATGAAAAATGGCAAATCCCCAGGACCCGATCAGATCTCAAACCGGGCTCTCAAGCTGACAATGACCCTGCGGCCACAGTTCTTTGCGGACTTATTCAACCTCTGCCTTTCTGAAGGGGTCTTTCCATCGTGCTGAAAAATGCAGAGACTGGTTCTCATCAACAAACCAGGAAAACCGGCAGGAGAACCATCTTCCTACAGGCCAATTTGCCTATTTGACACGGCGGGCAAGGCACTGGAGAAGATCATAGCGTACAGACTCGAGGAAAAAATACAGCTAGGAGGGGGCCTCTCCCCGTCCCAGTTTGGTTTTAGGAAAGGGCGACCAACCATCGACGCGGTATCGGAAGTGGTCAAGATTGCGCAGGAAGCTATCCGAGGCAGACGTTGGGCAGGCGGAGCAAAAGAATACTACCTATGGTCACGCTCGACATAAGGAACGCTTTCAACTCAGCAAACTGGGATAGAATCATGGACGCACTTACTGAATACGGAGTTGCGAGGTACCTGCTGAAAATACTTCGGAACTACTTCAGGCAGCGAGTCCTTCTCTACGACACTTCAGAGGAAGAGTAGCATACCGCGTAACCGGAGGGGTTCCCCAAGGGTCTGTCCTAGGGCCCCTCCTCTGGAATGTAATGTACGATGGCATCCTTAGACTCTGTCTCCCAGCTGGTGTAAACATTGTGGGGTTCGTGGATGAAATTGCGCTAGTGGTGGTCGGGAAGCATATCAGCGAGTTGGTGGAGCGATGTAACGCAGCTATAGAAACTATCTCAGCATGGCTGGACAGTGTTGGTCTCAGTTTAGCGGAGCAAAAGACGGAGGCACTTCTCATCAGCATTCGCAAAATCGTGGACAGAGCTACGGTCACTGTCGGCAACGTGGCGATCACAACAAAAAGCTCGTTGGTGTACCTAGGGATTACCCTACATCATAGGCTCAGTTTCAAAGAGCACTTGACATACGCCAGTGACAGGGCGGCCGGGTCATGCAAGGCCCTCTCGAGGATACTGTTAAACACGCGCAGGCCTAAACAAGGGCGTAGGCTGCTTCTGCTGAATGCAACCAAATCCATGATTCTCTACGGAGCAGCGGTTTGGGCTAAGGCAATGGAGAAGGAGGCACCTTGAGAGTGTCTACAGGCTGGGAGCGCTCAGGGTCATTAGTGCTTTCCGTACGGTATCGGAGGATGCTGCTCTAGTTCTTGCTGGACTGGTACCAATAGACCTAGTCGCCATCGAGGCAGCGGAGGCTTATACCTGGAGAGCGCGGCCCCCAGAGGAAGTAAGAGCATTGCGGACACAAATACGATGCTCTTCCATCAGAACGTGGCAGAGTCGCTGGGATAGCTCAACGAAGGGTCGCTGGACGTACAGCCTTATTCCCAGCATAGCCGAGTGGATTGGAAGGAAGCATGGTGAGGTAAACTTTTACCTCACTCAGCTACTGAGCGGTCACGGATGCTTCCGGCAGTACCTGTACAGGTTCCATCACGACGATGGTTCTTGGTGCACACATTGCGGCAATCAGTGCGAGGAAGACCTTGAGCATGTATTATGCAGATGCAGAAGATTTGACAGGGAGCGGCAAGAGCTGAGTAACGCCCTAGGTGATCAGCCATCGACTGCGAACCTAGTAAGTCACATGCTGGAGAACGAATATAAATGGAATGCTGTTTCGAAGTTTGCAGCTGAGGTCATGAAGAAGCTTCGCAGCATGGAGAGATCCCGCCGAAACCTAGGTGTCGGCTAATGAGTACAGTACCAGCCTTATGAAGCTTTGCTTAATCGGCAGTCCCGCAAGGTCCTGATACACCCCTATCCTTATGTCTTCCTATTTCTTTCTCTTTTTTTTATTTATTTTTGTTATCTAATGTTGTCTGTTAAATTTCCTTGTTTTTCCAATAAATGAACAAACAAAAAAAAACACACACACACCACATACACACAGGTGAAATGTGTGTGTTATGG
This sequence comes from Amiota mariae, assembly GCA_035041805.1. Classification (NCBI taxonomy): domain Eukaryota; kingdom Metazoa; phylum Arthropoda; class Insecta; order Diptera; family Drosophilidae; genus Amiota; species Amiota mariae. The sequence continues at coordinate 187,424 of JAWNKV010000318.1, forward strand.
GGGAGTGAAGGTGTGTTTTTGGTGAGCTCCGTCCAAATCCTGGAAAACGAGCATATTGTGAGTGATGTGAATCGGTGAAAGTGCCATAAAGAGTTTTACTTACCTGTTGGAGCCAAGTGCGCATGGATTCAGTGTTACTGGCGCTAGTCAGTGATGTTGTTTCAGTGTTTTTACTTATTCTGCTAATTTGTGTAAAATTATGGTTAAATTTAATTTTCACACAAATGTGCGAATGAGACAACAGCTGATAGCAGGTTAGTGGTGAAACTTTTTCACGATTAAGCTAAATATCGTTACTCTGAAAAAGGGCCTCATACACGTTGAATATGTGCGTAGTACAACAACGCCTACAAAGTACACAAATTACAAAAATTACACAAATTACACATTCCCACATACACACACATGCCAACCACGAGAATGGAAGGGGTAGCTTAAAAGGTTACACACTCTAATGAAATTCTCGTGGAAGGGCGAGTGAAAGCCGCTCTTTAAGCTTTCCCAAATCCAAGAGCGTCTGTTCCCATATTGGGCGGCTCCTTGGTCTGCGTCTGTACCTGAAAGGTCGGCAGTAATAAATAGCCTGTCGGAAGGTTTATAAAACGATATGGGAAGGCACCCAGAAGAAAAAACCAATATGAATAACAAGGAAGGAATGAAGTATACGGTGCAGGGAGTCGGATCCCCAGTACCGGAAGGAAAAACCGAAGAGGAGAGCAACCCTTTCAGACCAGTAGGATGTATCCCTCGATCACCCACAAGATCAGGAGGTCAAAAGGCGGTGAGCCCGAGAGGTCTTCGCGTTTCGTGTAGGCGATATTTACATAACCTCCCAACTTTCTATTAGATATTTGGGAGTGTTAATTGATGCTAGGCTGACCTTCAAGGACCACCTGGCCAATGTAAATGACAAAGCGGCTAAAGTCACTAGAGCCTTATTCCGCATAATGGCAAACATAGGAGATCCCCGAGCAAACAAACGAAAGCTGTTAGCCAGTGTAATCACCTCTATCATACTCTACGCGGCGCCAGTATGGGCTGAAGCAACACTAAGGAGCTCGTATATGGCGGGTATCCGCTCGCAGTACCGGCTAAGCGCGCTGCGTGTTGCAAGCGGCTTTCGCACGGTGTCGTACGTGGCGATAGAGGTAATAGCATCCATGTCACCATTTGACATAATGGCACGTGAATTGCAACGAACACACAACACAGGCGCTGGAGCATCAAACGAAGAGGAGCGTCAAAACAGTATCCGGGAATGGCAAAGAAGGTGGGAAACATCAGAGAAAGGGCGCTGGACTTTCTCCCTAATTGCCAGACTGGATGTGTGGATAACACGGAACTACGGTGAAGTAGATTTCTACGTGACGCAGATGCTAAGCGGACACGGATGCTTTAAATACTACCTGCACCGTTTTAAGCATGGGGAGGATCCCTTCTGTCCTGTCTGTGTTGGCATCTCCGAAGATGCCCAGCACGTTCTTTTCTGTTGCCCCCGATTTACCGAGGAGAGAGCACAGATAGAGGAATGTTTTGGCGAACCACCAACAATAGGAAACCTGGTGCAACACAAGTGCCAATCTCCAGAGAAGTGACAAGCAGTAAAAACCGCAATGTTTGCCATTATGACTACTCTCCGCACACTGGAACGCAACAGAGCTGCTGAAAGACGGCGTGAGCAAAGTGACCGTTTGGCTCACGGCGTCACGCACTGATCTATAGTTCGTTGACGTGTAGGCAAGACCTACTGACAAACAGTATAATAGGGGACCACCAAAATACGGGACAGACAGACTTTGAGCAGTGATGCTCACCCCTTCCCTTCCGCCGAAATATTTAAAAACAGTTCCGGGGGGACAGTAGGACATGGGGCGGCAGTTTTTAGCGAGGTTAAAGTCCCGCACTCGGTTGTAGACCGGACTGGCTTTCGATGCTTTTCTGCCGATAAAAAAAAAAAAAAAAACACACACACACATCTAATGTGTTTTTTCGAGGTGTTGTGTTTTTCTGCCGCGATGCTGAAATAAATATATTGTGAGTGTTTGAAATTGTAAAGACGAAAGATACTTGCGCTAAGTGCCTGTTGTACCGGAGTGCGTCTGTTGGCGTGTTAGTGGTGCCTGTGGTTGCGTGGTGTAGTTATTTTCACTTTTCTTGGTAATTAGTTTTGCTTTTACTCTTTTCCAAGAGGTGAAACTTACTTCACTTAAAAGCGCGATCGAGGCGAACAGCTGATCGTTGGTGAAGGGGTCCTATACACGAAAGCTCTCTTTTTTGAGTAACCAATTTTTCGTTACTTTATCGAAAAGGGAACGTATACACGATCTGACTGATCCATACAATTTATACATGCAGTAAGGTATAAAATCAGAGCTGCACTCATCTAGACATTCTCACAGCGGCGAGAAAGGAGGGGGTGGCTGAAAAGTTTATATACCCTAGTGAAATTCTTGTAACGAGGAGAGTAGAAGCCGCCCCTAAATTAAGCTTTCTAAACATGAAGAGAATGATAGGAGGAACAAAAATTACGGTGCAGGAGGTTGGATCCCCAGTACCGGCGGCTCTGGAGGAAGTGCAAACAGGCCCCGGGACGGCGTTATTAGGCGACTGTAATGATGCGATGGTGGAGCACCTGGTTAATGTTCCAGATAAGACTACAAGTGCTAGCACGAGTGCAGAATTTAACCCCTTTAAAAGAGCATCGCGGCTGGATAGATCGCCTGTAAAAGTGGTATCTACGGATAGACCTACACGAGCAACATCGGCACCTCCCGCGCTACAAGAAAGCATGCAATTGGCGAAAGCAATGTAATCTCAGCGAGATCATATGGCTGAATTGGGAGAAGTAATCAAAAAGCTAAATGATATGATGCGCCCGCCACAGCGCTCTATCAATAACCCTATGAGAGAGCTACTTGTTACAATTACGAAGGTACATTCAAGTGCACAAGAAGAATGTAATATACAAAAACAAAAGCGAAAGCGCTCACAACTTACAAAAGGCGGTTGAAGAAACACCGAAAAGGCCACGAGCTGATAAACAAATTAGTCGTAAGATTCCGCTGAAAAGGAGCAAAACATCTCATGAGGAAGAGACGAGAACAGTTAACACGAAACAAGCGGGAAAAGAAGAAAACCCCCCTAAAGCGGCGAGAAGATTATAATTCCCAAACCAATGCTGAGAGCTGATGCCATAGTTATTGCGAAAACCGGAGACTTGTCCTATAGCGAGATTTTAAGAGTAGTCAAAAAAGATGAAACTCTCCAAGAGCTATGCAAAAATGTCACAAGAATTAGAAAGACCGCTAAGGGAGAGATGTTGTTGGAGTTGAGCAGATCCCAAACAGGAAGCACCAAAGAATTTAGGGAAGGAATGGGCAAAGTGTTGGGAGACCATGCGCAAATAAAGGCACTAACGCAAGAGCTAACAGTGGAAGTTTGAGATCTGGATGAAATCACAACAAGAGAAGATATAGCCGAAGCTATCCGCAATCAGGTCAAAGAAATGAGTCGGTTCTGTGAAAGCGCAATCATAAGCATCAAGGTACTCAAACAGCTGTGATAAAACTGCCAGTACAAGACGCGAGATATCTGCTAGATGCACAAAAGCTGAAAATCGATTGGGTACTGTGCAGGGTTAGGGAAGAGCCGAACCTAAAAAAGTGCTTCAGATGTCTAGAGTATGGGCATATGACAAGATCGTGCAAAAACTCTGAAGACAGGAGCCAATGCTGCATTAAATGTGGAGAGAAAGGTCACTTTGGGAAAGCCTGTTTTAAAAAACCATTCTGCATGGCTTGTAAAAATGGTGGGAAAACGAGCACGGATCACCAGATTGGTAGCCGAAAATGTCCCATGTATTTAGCAGCGTGCAAAAAAAGCCAAAAAATGAGGATTATAGAAATAAATTTATATTAAGGCTGACGTAGCAATTAGTTGTGAGCAATATAAAAACCCAGGCTCTAAAACTTGGATTGCAGATATCACAAAAAAAGCTGCAATATGGGTCTGTGGAGGTAAAACGATGCAGGACAAGCCATTGAGAGAGAAATCCTACTACACACGAGTAAAAGTATGTGGAATTTATTTCTACAGTTGCTATGTTCCACCTAGAATAACACAAGCTGAATACGAAAAAATCCTGGATGAATTGGTTATAGAAGCACTGATAACTACGCCAAATATAATAGCGGGAGACTTCAATGCATAGGCGCTAGAATGGGGTAGCAAGAGCACTAACAAGAAGGGCGATGCACTGCTAAAAGCTTTCTCGTTACTTGATGCTGTGCTCTTAAATACAGGAGTTCGGAACACGTTTGAAAAGAATGCACTTAGGAAGCCAGCATATTGGTGGAGCAGTGAAATAGACTGACTGAGAAGTGAGTGCCACAAATCGAGGCGACGATACCAAAGAAGCATAGGGACTGTGGAGAATGCACAACTACGTGAAGCGTTCAAGAAGAAACGCAACGAACTCAAAAAAGCGATTAGAAATAATAAATCTTCTTGCTTTAAAGAGCTTTGCGACAGAGTAAATGAAAACCCTTGGGGTGAGGCTTATAAGCTGGAAATGACAAAGATCAGAGGTGGCAAAGACCAAGCACCAACATGCCCAATACTTTTAAAGAAGGTGGTGGAAACGCTTTTCCCGGCACAAATTCAGGAAGGTGAAAACCTGCTCGCTGAGGATGTAATCGATATACCATCAATTTGTGACTAAGAAGTAATACAAGTTGTGGAGCGGTTCGGGAATGCTAAATCACAAGGTTTAGATGGCATCCCTAACAGAGCCCTGAAGATTGCGGTAAAGCACAACGCAAAGCCATTCTCGGATTTGTTGACAAGATGCTTACGAGACGGGATATTTCCAAGAATATGGAAAAAGCAGAGGCTGGTGCTGCTACAGAAACCACACAAGCCGGCGGGTGAACCAAGTGCATATCGACCACTCTGCATGATCGATACAATTGGCAAAACTCTGGAGTGGTTAATCTGTGCCAAATTAGAACAACACTTGGAAGGAGAAACTTGCGGTCTAGCCGACAACCAATATGGCTTTCGCAGAAAGCGTTCAACAGTTGATGCCATCAAAAAACTTACTGATATAGCATCTAGAGCTATTGAGGAAACTAGATGGATGTATGGCTCAAAAGAGTACTGCGCAGTCATTACTTTTGACGTGAAAAATGCATTCAACTCGGCGTACTGGCCTCACATTATGCGAGCGCTAGAGGCAAAAAATAAGCCTGAGTACCTACGGCGGAACATAAGGAGCTATCAGACAGGACATTGCTCTACGATACTGATGAAGGACCTAAGTGCTATGAGGTGACTGGTGGAGTACCACAAGGTTCAGTATTGGGTCCAATCCTTTGGAATGTACTCTATGATGGAATATTGCATCTCCCTTGTCCAAAAGAAGTGCAAATAATTGGATATGCTGATGATATAGCGGTGACCATAGTAACAAAGGAACTACATGAAATCCAGAGCCTATGCAGAGATACGACACTGAAAATCAAGAATTGGCTAATGACGGCAAAGCTCCAGCTCGCAGGGCAAAAGACGGAAGCGGTGCTTATTACTAGCAGGAAAAAAATTGAGACTATCTGTCTTGATATAGATGGGCTTAATATTATGACGCAACCATCACTAAAATACCTTGGCGTTATCATAGACGCAAGACTCAACTACAAAACCCATATTGAGAAGGTATGAGAAAAAGCTGCACGTGTTAATGTGGCTCTATCAAGGATAATGGCTAACATAGGAGGGCCACGACAGAGAAGGAGAGAACTCCTGTCCAAGGTTAGCCAATCAATACTGATTACGCTGCACCCGTATGGGGACCTGCACTTGTGATTAAAACGTATGCCAAGATGGCAAGATCGGTGTTCCGGATAAGTGCCATCAGAGTTGCCAACGCTTTTCGTACGGTGTCACATGAAGCTGTTGGAGTCATTTCAAATATAATGCCACCAGACATTATGGCACTTGAGCTTAAAAGAGTCTATGAAAGAAGCAAGAACATTGGTAGACGGTTAACGACAATGGAGCGAAAAGAAGAAAGATAACTGAGTTTAAACGAATGGCAAAATCGCTGGGATACATCAGCCAAGGAAATGTACAAATGTGGGTAGAGCGAGAACATGGTGAAACTGATTTTTACCTGACGCAATTCCTGACGGGACACGGCTGCTTTAGAGAGTACCTTCACAAGTACGGACACGATGATGGAGTAGCTTGCTCCTTCTGTGGTAGTAGCAGTGAAAATGTGGAGCACGTATTCTTCTTCTGTTCAAAATATGCTAAGGAGAGGGAATACTTGGAAAGGGTAATTGCAGATCGACTGACGCCAGAAAATGTAGTGACGCATATGTTGCAATCGATGCGAGTGTGGAGTATGGTGAAGAACCTGACAATGGTTCTCCAAGAACTGAGAAGAGCAGAGCGCCAAAGAAGCATTAGAAGAGCTGTGAATGGAGTATATTGCATATAATAGATGTGAGCCAATTGGCTAAGCCTTGCCCTGCGATGTAATGCCTAACGGTGGTCCAGTAGGGTAATTAAAGGCTATAGGTGACGGAGTTAAGGGTTTAGTACGTAGGCGTATTGTTATGCGAGTCCGGTGTAACCAGATTACTTTACATGGGCGTGGTCCCGAATGAGGTGTACCTAGCAGACAATATGAATCGTGCATGCCGTCAGCCACATGACGGTATCTTAAGAAGATTCCCTCTTCGACAACAAGAAAAAAAAAACACACACACACACCCGTATATAATCACTCTTCGTTGCTGAAGCTAGAGTGGGGGTCACTGGTGGCTGATAGTGGACGGCCTGCAGAAATGTAGGTTAGCTGCAAATATTGAATAAGCACTCCCCGACCAATGAGCGGCTAGAATGGAAGGGGTAGCTTGAAAGGTTACACACCCTTATGACGGGGCGAGTGCGAACCACACGTATAATAAGCTCCCCAACACCCAAAAGGTGTCTAGTCCCAGATTGGGCGGCCGTTTGGTCTGCGTCTGTACCTGATAGGTCGGCAGCTATGAATGCCTGGCGGTAGGCCTAAAATGCGGAGATAACTGTTCTTCGTCACGTCGCGCTAGGAGTCCCCGGAACCGTTGTTAGTTATTCCACTAATGATGATGATCAGGGGTGATGTGAGCCTGCTCTACCGATGCGGCAGGCGTGGCGAAGATCAGAAACCAGCCACTTCGGACCCTGGTCAGGGAGTGTGCATTGGACGCAAAGCAGTAGACTGCGTTGCCCCGGGCGCGCGCCAGTACATCCGTGAATCCCGGGACTGGTAAAGCGTAGGTCAGGCCTCAGGGAACTGGGGTAGGGACTATGTCCCAAGGGTATACCCGTTCCAGACTATTACGGCCCGCTTCCCTGCACACGATGCGCTGGCAAACAACACAAAAATATGTCTGGCAAATAAAGCTACAAGCTTGGAAACAACAGGTGATATGGCGTTCAGGAGAAGCGATAAGGTGGCCCCACAGACAAGCTGCAAGATCCCTCGATAACCTACATGCAGGGATGAGACGAACCCTTCTTGCTGTAAGCCCGATAAAAACTATAGTACTTTTCACAAGCTTGGTGAAAATATAAGGACCCTGGTGGGTATGCTGGAAGAAAAAGGATCGGATGGGAAGCCAAGACGATCCATACCTCAGGCAATGAGAGACACGATCGATAGCATTAAATCTCTATATGAGCTTTCTGCTATTGATCAGAAGGACGATGAAGCGAAGAGGGTCATAAGGACCAACAACTCCTCCCAGACGTCGCCCTGGCTTAAACCTCCAAATACTAAAAGAGGTCCTGAGGGACAACTAGAGACGCCTCCAGCCAAACGGTACCCAACACCAGCGACAAAGAAACCACTAGCTGGTACTAAGGTTAAAAAATCAGTGAGTACAGCTAGTACAGAGAACGTTGGCTCCCCAAGTCAAGAAGAAAGGTGAACGGGAAAGAAGCGCAGGAGTGGACTAAAGTTCTGAATAAGAAGCACCGTGGAAATGCTCTTAAGTCCAAACCGGATGCTCTCATCATCTCGGCTGCGGCAAGCTCCTCGTATGCGGATATTCTTCGTAAGATACGGAGCGACCCTACCTTGCAGAAAATGGGCGAAAATGTCAAGACGGTACGACGCACCACGAGGAATGAGCTGCTGTTGGAACTCAAACGGGGTTCAGATCAGAGCACGGTGGAGTACCAGGCTACCGTTAAAGAAAAGCTAGGAGATGCGGCCAAGGTCCTGGCAAAAAAACAAAAAAGCAAAAAAGGTGCTGAGTTGCCAACGAATCCGTATCGGCTGTGTATCCTGCAGGGTACGGGATTGCGCGGCGCCAACAAGGTGCTACAAGTGCTGGGGCTACACCACACAGCGCAAAACTGCAAAGACAAGGTGAACCGCAGTAACCTTTGTAGGAGGTGTGGACAAGAAGGTCATCATGCAGCATAATGCAAAAATGACCCAAAATGTGCGCTATGCGGTGGGGACCATGCAGCCGGCAGTGCCCGCTGTCTGGAACATCAAAGGGCAGTTAGGGTTAAGTAAGCAGGAGGGCGATGAAAATCGCCCAATTAAATCTTAATCACTGTGCGGCAGCCCTTCCTGCAACAAACACTGTTTGAGGAACACTTCGATTTGGTCCCTTTATGCGAGCCATATCGCAGCGCGAGGGGACACAATTAGATTTCGGATGCTCCCTGTAATTCCGCCATATTGGTCACGGACGGGAAGATGCCGCAAAGCAGGCCTCTCATCCCTCATTCCGGTTTCACGTGGGCTAAAGTAGATGAAATATACTTCTTTTCATGTTACGCGCCACCAAGTCTGGAGCTTAACCAGTTTGAACGGCTAATCACGGAGCTGGTGGCGGAAGCAAGGACAAGGAAGCCGTCCATCATCGCTGGAGACTTCAATGCCTGGTTCACAATTTGGGGTACCAGGCCACGAACCAGCGTGGCAGAGTCCTTATGGAGTGCCCAGCCACACTCAACGTCGAGCTTTTGAATGATGGTCGGTTCACTTTCGAGGCAGGTGATAGACGTTCAGCCATAGATCTCACCTTTGCACATTGTTCCATTGCGCGTCACATAACATGGAGCATCGGTGATTTCTACATGAACAGTGATCATCGAGCCATCGTGATTGAGATTGCATCCGGCTACCAGAGGTTCGCTCCGCTAGAGGCTGGAGAGATGGACTTTTCGACAAGGATATCTTTCTACAAATCTGGGAAGACACCACAAGTGTGACTGATGACGTGAACGGTATGGCAGAAAGCGTCACTAAGCAGATTTGCATAGCTTGTGATGCCTCGATGCCTAGGAAAGCTCGGGTACCTGCGCGAAAGGTGGCCTACTGGAGATTGCTGAGCTTAGGAGTCGCTGCATTCGGGCACGCAGGTTGGCGCAGCGTGCCAGAACGTCTCCTGATTGGGAGCAACTGCAATGCGACTTTAAAAGGCTAAGGCATCTCCTGAGGAAGGCTATACGGACCAGCAAAGACTCCCGCTTCAAAGCCTTGCGAGAAAGCTCCGATACCGATTTGTGGGGCAAGGCCTACAAAATTGTGATGAGCTCGGTAAAGGAACCACAGCCCCCACAGCCATCAGACCCATCGCTGATCGGTGAGGTGGTTTCAGTGGGTAACATGTTGGAGTCCACTGTTTCTCCTACAGGTGTCGTTGGATTCCAGCGGTAACTACGGTAACTATGAAGTGCTGCAAGCGCTAAGAAATTTGGGACACAGGAAAGCCCCAGGACCTGATGGCATCCCAAACGTAGCGCTAAAGGCTGCAGTGAGAGCAGATGTTGGGACCTTCACAAAAATGTACTCCGCATGCCTTGTTGAAGATGTTTTTCCAACCATTTGGAAAAGATAGAGGCTAGTCTTGTTGCAAAAGCCAAACAAGCAACCAGACCATCCATCTGCGTTTCGGCCGCTCTGCATGCTTGACTCGCAGGGCAAGATACTGGAAAGTATCATACTTGGACGTCTCCAGGACACCCTAGATAGACCGAACGCCTTATCCGACCTGCAGTTTGGATTCCGCCGTGGGAAATCCACGGTTGATGCAATCCAAGCAGTGATGGATATTGTGCGTAGAGCAACGAGTTGAACCAGATGGAAGGGAGGCGACAAGGAATACTGCGCTGTAGTGACCTTGGATGTCAAAAATGCCTTCAATATGGCGAGCTGGCCGCGGATCATGCAAGCACTCAGGGCGCTTGACACGCCGAGGTACCTAACGCGGATAATCGAAAATTACTTCGCAGATAGAGTGCTGCTGTATGACACCGATGATGGCCGCAAGGAGTACAGGGTCACAATGTACGATAACCAGGTGCCACACATGTGCCAATCTGAAGATAAGAATCAAGTGGTAAAAACCGCTATTGCAACGATCATGTGGACCCTCCGTGTAACAGAGCGCAGCAGAGCAGCTGAACGATTTCGAACGCAGGCCGACCGTCTAGCTGCACATACGGACAGGTGAATGTAGATTGTTGACGTGTAGTTACGACCAACAAACAATACAGACACAATAGGTGACCCACTTACTTGGGACAGACTGACATTTGAGCTACTATGCTCCTCTTTTCCTCACGACGAAATATCTAACGACAGTTCCGGGTGGACAATAGGACATGGGGCGGAAGTTTTTAGCGCGGTTAAAGTCCCGCACATCGGTTGTAGACCGATCCGGCTTTCGATGCTTTTCTTCCGATTAAAAAAAAAGCCCGTATATAATAAGCATAACGCTTTTTCGTTATTTGACGATTTCTAAAATTTTACTCCTACCGCAAGACGCGTAAAAGAACTTCGTTCCAAAAAAATAAATGTATAAATTCTCACATTGACATTACGCCCTTGATCAACTCTAAAAGTGACATTGACAAATCGGTATGTGAGCTAAACTCAATACTAATAGCTGCAACTAGATTATCAACACCCAAGAATGTTGCACGTCACTACAGCAAAAACTCTATCTCAAATAGGGAAATTGCAGGACTTTTTGCCATCAAAAGACGTTTGAGACGAGATTGGCAGCACTACAGATCTTCTACTGCTAAAGAAAGACTGAAAATTTCAACAAAAAACTTAATAAGAGAGCTCAAAAGTGAAAATGTTTATGCACAAAGGCGATGTTTTGAAAATCTATCTCCTAGATGTAATAGATTTTCACTCTGGAAAGCTCATAATCTACTAAAAACTCCTATAGACATAGATTCGCCTATTAGAGACCAATCCGCGACTTGAGTCCGCTCAGATGAAGATAAGGCATTTGCTGAACATTTCAAAATGTTGTTCTAATCGTCCAATGCGCCTACAAACAATTTTGTGCTTCGCTTTAAGTCAAAAGTACCTTATCCAAGTACAAATTCGCTAAATAAACAGTACGTGTGAACAGAATTATTCAAACTCAGCTGACTCCGACAAAAAGATAATTTTATTTAAACTTATAGGCAATTTACATTGAGCAGAACACGTTTTGTGTTCTGAACAGCTGTTTTTTGTTTTGGTTATACATTCAAATGGAACGTTGTGGCTAATTGTGAGAAATTAAAATGTATGCAAATAATTTTTGCTGCTTCCTTTTTCATTCCTGCTACTTATTTTATAAATATTAAAAAAAAAAAATCATTTTAAAATGTTCTTTAAATTCTTTTGAGCATAATGAGTTGTTTAATGTCGAGAATGTCCAAAATAGGTGGACATGACCACAAACTTGGTAGAACTGCCACAGAGTGACCAGCATTAAAAGTGAGTTCTGGCTGTGTTCAAGTAGAACACAGAGTTCTCAATACTACAACAACAACAAATTTCGTTCATTTTCCCTTTTGTTGTTGTTATCAGAACTCTAGTGTTTCGCTTGAGTACAAAATTGCCTATTAATCACCATCTACAAGTCAATAACATATTCCCGGTTCATCAGTTTGGATTTCGATCAAGGCATGGAAGAAAAGAACAAATAAACATAATATTCCTTGATGTACCTCAAGCTTTTGATCGAGTTTGCCGATGATACAGCTATAATTTGCCGTAATCGCTGCCCTGACAAAGCTGAACAATCATCTTGACACAATTGAAGAGTGGTTATCTAAGTGGAGAATAAAAGTGAATGAACAAAAATGTAAGCATGTCACATTTACACTAAACCGTAAAAATTGTGATCCAGTTCAGGATCATCAATGCGAAACTATAAAAACGAAATGGTTGAGAAACAAAATAATAGTAAATTGCCAGAGGCAAATGCTTTAAGCAAGGTTGATAGAAAGATATCCAATACAGAGCCTAACAGTGGCGGTCATATTGAAAATTTTGAAATGCAAATTTTGTCAATAGATTACGAACCTGGAAAAGATGAATACGTTTTAGGGAAACAGTTGACTTTTGAAAAAAAGACCACGTTTATACAGTTTTTTGAGGAATTTTATTTAAAACCAGAAAGGCCAGTCGAACCGGCCATAGAGAGTGAAATGCGTATATCAGTAGAAGACACAAAAGTATTTAATTATTCTGCGAGAAGACTTTCATATGTAGAAAAACAAAAATTACAGGAAATTATAGATGAAAACTTAGCGAAGGGGCTTATTAGACCAACTGAGTCCGAATACGCTTCGCCGATCGTTTTAGTAAAAAAGAAAACGGTTGATTTGAGGATGTGTGTTAATTACAGGCGATTAAACAAGTTGACAGCAAAAGACAATTTTCCGCTACCTCTAATAGAAGATCTGTTGGACCGCTTAGCAAACAAAAGTATTTTTTTCCAAGTTAGATCTTCGAAACGGATTTTACCATGTGTGTATGCAAGAGGATGCAGTTAAGTACACGTTATTTATAACTCCTCTGGGACAGTACGAGTTTCTGAGAATGTCTTTTGGTCTAAAGAACCAACCACCGTCCACTTTTCAACGGTTCATTAATAGAATATTTGACGATATATAAAACGGGAAATTTATATGTTATTTAGACGACCTGTTAATTGCAACAGAAACTTTTGATGAACACATGAATATTCTTAAAGAAGTCTTTAAAAGGTGGGTAGACAACAAGCTAGAACTTAGACTTGATAAGTGTGAATTTTTTTCAAAATAAAGTTAAATATTTAGGGTATACAGTAACACAAAAAGGAATACAGGCTGATGAAGAAGGTATAGAAGCAATAAATAATTTCCCAATACCAAAGAGTGTACATGAAGTACAAAATTTCTTAGGCATGTGCTCATATTTTCGTAAGTTTATCAAAGACTTCTCTTCTGTGGCTAAGCCGCTGCATGACCTTACAAAGAAAATCAACAAGTTTGTCTTCGGCAAAGATGAGTTGTTAGCGTTCACAACACTTAAAAGCAAACTGTTAGTCTCCGATTTTAGCAATTTATAGCCAAAAAGATGAAAAAGAACTGCATTGCGATGCAAGTTTGGTGCTATCTTGTTACAAAAGAAAAAAGATAGAAAGTTTCATCTCTTGTTTTATTTTTCAAAAAGGACAACAGAGATAGAATCAAGGTACCACAGCTTTGAGCTAGAAACTCTTGCGTCTGTTTATTCACTTAGAAGGTTTAGGATATATTTACTGAGTATTAATTTCAAAATTGTTACTGATTGCAACTCACTCACCTTAACTCTAAATAAGAAAGAATTGAACCCAAGGATAGCCCAGTGGGTTCTTTAGCTTCAAGATTATGACTATAAGTTAGTGCACGCTTTGAGTCGCTGCAATACAATTCTCATAATCGAGACGAACACGTTTGAAGACAATTTGGTTATTTGTCAAAACAAGAATGAAAAGCTAAACGCAATAAAAGAACTTTTGAGTACGACAGAGCATGAACACTATGAGATGAGAAATGGCGTTGTCTATCGCAAGGTCAGGGATAACTTAGTTTTCTTTGTGCCAGAATCGATGGAAGAACACGTTCTTTATGAATACCAGAATGAATTGGGTCACATAGGTACGGACAAGGTAGTCGATGTGATAAGTAAAAGTTACTGGTTTCCTAAGATTGGGAAAAAGGCAGATGATCACATAAAAAACTGCTTAAAGTGTATTGCATATTCGACAAAAGGAGAAAGCAAGAAGGTTTTCTTCATATTGTACCGAAAGGAAATCTTCCGCTTGAAATGGTGCATATAGATCACTATAGACCTATAAATAGTAGATGTGCTGAGAAAACACATGTTTTGGTGGTCGTAGACGCATATACAAAATTTGTTAGGTTGTACCCAACAATAACTACAAAGTCAAAAGAAGCTATTGAAGCATTAAAAAACTATTTTAGAGCATATAGCAGACCAAGTTGTATCGTGTCAGATAGGGGAAGTTGTTTCACCTCGAAAGAATTCGAACAGTTTCTACAAACCAACAATGTCGAACACATTAAGATTGCTACGGGGTCCCCACAGGCTAACGGACAAGTGGAGAGGATCAACAGAGACCAATGATTAGTAAACTATAATAGTTGCTGACGAGGAAAGCAAACAATGGTACAAGGTCATACCGGAAGTAGAACATGAAATGAATAACACAGTTCATAGAAGCGTTGACGAACATTCGAGCGTTATGTTGTTTGGTGTGGGACAAAGAGGTAAAGTACTGGACAGTTTAAAGAAAATGTGATCGACAAGGAACAAAAGAAAAATAATAGGAACATAAAAGAAAATCGAAGTAAAGCGCAAGAATCCCAATTGCAATTGCAAAATTATAACAAAATCTATTTTGATTCTAAACGGCAAAGACCACATACTTATAAAGTAGGAGATTACGTTATGGTTAAGAATTTTAATTCCACTACAGGTGTGTCGTCTAAGTTAAATCCAAAGTTCAAAGGTCCGTATGCCATAAAGAATATTTTAGGCAATGATAGATATTGTGTTGAAGATGTTGAAAATTTTTAGCAATCACAGAAACCGTACCAAGGTATTTGGGCTGCTTGTAATATGAAATCGTGGTTGAAGTGTGAAGGGAAAAACACCAGTGTTGAGTCTCTTGATGAGTCTGAAATTTATGATTCGGCCAATGTAAACTAAAATGTATCTAGTAACAATGTAAACGAAGATGTATCAAGTAACAATGTAAACGAAGATGTATCTAGTAACAATGTAAACGAAAATGTATCTAGCAATAATGTAAACGAAGTTAGGTTTGGTAATGTCGAAAATGTAAAAGAAAATCCTGTTATGATCACAAGAAGTATGTTGGCTAGGATCGGGAGATCCTAAATGTCAGGATGGCCGAGCTGTAGTAGTATATTCGTATGTTGTGTATTGTAGTAGTTTTAGTAAGTTAGAGGGTAAGAGCATTAGAATAAGCTAGAGAGTAAGAGCGTGAGAGTAAGTAAATGTAAAGTGAGAAAAGAATAAGGGTTAGTCGTTGTACGATCGTCCACAGCATTATGTTATTTGGGGTATACCAAAAAGGAAAAGTTATAGATGGTATTGTAGAAAACAACTTAGTGCAACAAGAAAATGTAAGAAAATTAGATAAAATTAGGAAAGAAGCACAGGAAAAAGAGAAATTAGCTAAAAAATACAATGAAAATTATATTAATTCACATCGGAAAAGTCCAATAAAATATAATGCAGGAGATTACGTTGTTATAAAAAATTTTGATTGTAGTGTTGGAGTGCCGATGAAATTATTACCAAATTTCAAGAGTCCATACAAAATCTGGAAGGTGTTTAAAATGATTGATATTTATTAGAAGACGTTGAAGGTTTTCAACAAATGCAGATACCATACAAAGGCATTTGAGCCGCACAAAATATGAAATATTGGTTTAAGAAGAATGTTAAAGATAGTAATAGTATTGCTGAAAATAACAATACGGATAACAGATACAATCTAAGAAACAGACAATAGACTTCACGTACAAAAGGATCGGGTGATCCTTTTAGTCAGGACGGCCGAATTATAGCATATAAGTTAACATGTGTAGTGTATAAGTTAGTCTGTAAGCCCTAATGTGTAATGTAGTTCATAAGAATTGTATATGTGTGCAATATGAGTCATTATTAAAAAAGCTATTGTGGAAGGAGCATCGTATCTTTTTATGAAATAACCAAAACAAGTACGTAACCAACATGATTGAGAAAAATTTGCATTGCATGCAAATAATTCTTGCTGCTTCCTTTTTCATTCCTGCTACTTATTTTATAAATATTAAAAAAAAAAAAATCAATTTAAAATGTTCTTTAAATTCTTTTGAGCATAATGAGCTGTTTAATGTCGAGAATGTCCAAAATAGATGGACATGACCACAAACTTGGTAGAACTGCCACAGAGTGACCAGCATTAAAAGTGAGTTCTGGCTGTGTTCAAGCAGAACACAGAGTTCTCAATACTACAACAACAACAAATTTCGTTCATTTTCCCTTTTGTTGTTGTTATCAGAACTCTAGTGTTCCGCTTGAGTACTCGAGAGCATCGTGTTCTACTCAATGTAAGTTGCCTATTAATCACCATCTACAAGTCAATAACATATTCTCGGTTCATCAGTTTGGATTTCGATCAAGGCATGGAAGAATAGAACAAATAAACATAATTATCACCGAAATAAGAACTGCATTTGAGCTATGAGAATATTGCTCAGCGATATTCCTTGATGTACCTCAAGCTTTTGATCGAGTTTGTTACGAAGGCTTACTTTATAAAGTGAAATGTTTGCTTCCCCAAAACTCACACAAAATTCTGGAGTCTTATATAGTGAATCGAGTTTTTGTATGAGACATAACAATTTCATACCAAACGAATATGACATTAAAGCTGGCATTCCGCAAGGCAACAAATTCACGAATTGTTACATCAACGTTCGCCGATGATACAGCTATAATTAGCCGTAATCGCTGCCCTGGCAAAGCTGCATCACACCTGAACAATCATCTTGACACAATTGAAGAGTGGTTATCTAAGTGGAGAATAAAAGTGAATGAACAAAAATGTAAGCATGTCACATTTACACTAAACCGTAAAAATTGTGATCCAGTGTACTTAAATGGAACTACGAGGGGGGACCCAAAAAAAACGGGAATTACGCTGTGGTGGAGAGGGAGAGTGGGGAACCCATTGTTTGACCACATGTCCGTTAGTGTCACGCCATCTGCGTCAGTGTGCAAAGTTGTGTCGCTGTGAGTGATGCACTGTGAGATTTTTTTTAGTAAAACAACTTTTTACATTTCGGCGAAAACGTAATGACAGATTGTCGAGAACAACGCGCGACTGTGTTTCCTGTTGGGGAAATCGGCCGCGGAAACTATTGTAATGCTTAAGACTGCTTATGGGGATGCTGCCCTAAGTAAAACCAGAGTTTACGATTGGTTTTCACGTTTTAAAAATGGAGAAATGTCTATTGAAGACCAACTTCGTTCAGGACGTCAAGAACTGATGAAAACGTCGACAAAATCAATGCCCTCGTTCGTGAAGACCATCGCCGAACAATTGATCAACTCTGTGAGATGTCGGGAATGTCACGGAGTTCAATTCAGAGAATTTTATCCGAAGATTTGCACATGAGAAGGGTTGCAGCGACTGGTTCTTCCATCATGACAACGAGCCGGCCCACACCGCCCTTTCTGTGAAGCAATTTTTGACCAAAACCGCCATGACACCGATTGTCCACCCCCATACTCACCGGATCTAGCCCCCTGTGACTTCTTTTTTGTTCCTCAGACTCAAAAGCAATATGAAAGGAAAGCGCTTTGCCACTGTGGAGGAGGTGAAACAAAAATCGCTGGAAGGCTTAAAGGACATCCCGATGAGTGAATTTAAAAACTGTTTTGAACAATGGAAGAATCGTTTGGAGAAGTGCGATGTGGTCAATGGAGAATACTTTGAAGGTGATCAATTTGGTGTTAAAATATTAAAAAATAAAGAAGTTATGACGAAATTCCTTTTTTTTGGGCCCCCCTCGTACAATTCCTCAAACACAGGATGTAACCTATTTTGGTGTCCACTTCGACAAGCGTCTTACTTGGCGAAAGCACATCGAATAAAAAAAAAATTCAGCTGAAACTTAAAGCACAAACTCTCCACTGGTTAATCAACTCAAGATATGGCCTGCGACTTGAGGACAAGGTTCTTCTGTATAACTCCACCATTAAACCAATTTTGACATACGGTTCAGAGGTATGGAGAATCGCAAGCGCGTGTAATGTTGAAGTCATACAAAGATCCCAATCTAAAATCCTCAGAACAATAACAGGTGATCCATGATACATCAGAAATGAAGACATTCAAAAAGATCTTAATGTTCAGCAGGTAAAAGACGAGTGCTCTAAGCGAAAGCGTTACTATATGGATAGACTTGTGCTAGCCAGAGCTCTTTTTCATACAAGAAACTCTTCTCGTCTACGCCGAAATGATCGTCCAGCCCTCATGTTATGTTTGAGGCCCATAGCAAGAAGCAACCTGTTTTCCCACTTGTAGGAAGAGTACATAATTATATATTGTAGCCGTAAAAAAACAATAAAAAAGTATATAAAAAAAGGCATTATTGTGTGTCTAATTTAATGGCAACTGTTATTAAACTAGAATTATGGTCATGTAAAATTACACACAAAATACTGTTGCAAAAAAGTATTTTTTTATACCTACTTTTGTTTGGCTATTATGACTTTTGGCATCCAAAAAATGATAAAAGTCACACAATGCCATAAACTGCTGTGGCCATACAAAGATGACATAGTCTTTTTGTTATGCAACACTCTTATAGTATATATAATATAAGTCGGTTCGTGGTGAGTTACATGAGACTTCCTCGTAGTAGTAGTAGAGCATGATACTTAGGTTAAGAACTCTACCCTTTAAATAATTCTAGATTATACGGTTATGTGCTAGGAAACCTTGACGGTTTTGATGTCGGGTGTTTTTAATTTCGTCAAAAAAAACCGTTAGTGTGCTAGAAAACTCGGAGATTTCAATTTTTGAACATTGATGCTCGAACAAACATCTGATTGAAAACTTTTTATTTTAAGGTCGTCTAACAAGTATAGAAATTGGGCGGCGTTCATCATTATTTTTTGGAGCCACTTGATAGTCTTTACACTCAGTCACAGATCCCAAGCAAATTTTTTGACACTGTTCACCCCCTTTCACATCCCTCGCTCTACAAAAACTAAACGAATGGAAAAAAACTTCCCTTCTCAACAAACAAAAGTCGTGTAAAACACCCCCTTCAACACATTGCAGACATGCCAACTTGCACCAATGAGATTATTAAGACTTCTTATTGAACTTAAGCATTTTTAAAAGAAATTCAAACACAACAGCTTGATTATTGATATTTATATTTTTTTAACATAACAATTATGTAATTGAATTAAAGATAAATTTGAATCTTCGAAAAAAAAATTTATATGCAAGCAGATTGTCATATTCAGCATTGGGTGCTTTTGCTTGTTTCGTCTATTTTCCTTTAATGGAAAAGAGATTTGAATAAAATGAAAATTTATGCTTAAAAACATCTGAAATGTTCGAAAAAATTTCAAAAACGTCAAAAGACATTTCTAGCACACCGAGAATTGAAATTGTGGAGAAAGTTTTCTAGCACACACCGAATAGTAACTTTATTTAATCATTAATTCTTTTATTTTTGCAATTTTCTTTCATGCCCTCTGCTGCACACAAATCTCCGTTTTCCCTTACTCTTTCCATTCGTTGTTTAATAGCATGCGTACCTCTACTTGCAACCCACTTGCTGTTACAACAACAACTAGCCTGAATCATGTCATCCGATCAGCTTGCTTGCTGTACTCTACAAAATACTCGAGAGAATATTCTTGCGCAGATTTCTGACGCTGCTGCATGAAGGTTCCCTAATTAGAGACCACAAGTTTGTCTACAGATCTAGCCAAGAGACTCCAGAACAATGCCACCGTGTAGTACTTCACATTTTTGTCACCTTTGAGATAAACAAGTACTGCTCAACCGACTTCCTGGACATAAGGCTGGCAATCGATAAGTTCTTGAACATTTTCCGACTCCGTATTACCTCTTCTTATAATCTTACCTAGCAAATATGACGTTCGACAATGCTCTGGCATAATGCGTGTAGCGTTCAACTTAACTAAACTGTAAGCTGATGCGTGGTGCCTGATTGTCACTCTTATTCAAATCTTTGTTCACGTCATGTAGGTTCATGTTATGTATGATTTTATCATATAAATATAAGTAGATTTTCTTATTGGCCATACATGGACATATGGGAAATAAACATTTATAAAATATAAAAAAGTAACAGAGGTGTCGTAGAACAACAGGTTGGAACGAAGTTTGTTTTTCTGTAGTAATTCAATTTGTTTCTTTAGTTTCTGTCTGTTATGATATTCTATATACCTTTGTGCATTGGTTTTAGATTTTTAAAAAACTTTTATTTAACTTTCATAGGATGTTAGTTTGTTAGCAAAATCATGCAAACTACATTAGAACCACTTCTCGAGATCCGATTGAGCTGATATTTTGGTTTGGTGAAAATACAATATGCAAAATAAATTTAGATTTCTATTGATTAGTGTATTTTCATCACACCAAAAAACATTTTCCTTTTTTATTCAACTCTTTTTCTGTCTCTCTTTAATTTTGTATAATTTTTTTTTTTATAATTTTTTCAATGCAAAAATGTAAAGTAAGGATTTAAATCAAAAATCAATATCAAGAGTATATTGCCAAAGACTATAATACATAGACTTGATAGTTCGCTCCAGATTGTTGTTGATGTTGTTGTTTTTGCAAAAACATACACAAAACAGCTTAACTGTTTTTATTTTCATGAAAGAACAAATTTTTTTTTTCGCAGCAGAAAAACAACTTAAATTTTACCAAAGCAACCTTGAAATTTTCATTTGCCTGTTATTGTAGAAAATTTGCAATTTTTTGAGCTGCTTACGAAAATATTCAGCTTATGGCCTGTGTGGGCCGGGCATTATAATGTTTAAAAACTATTCTTGGTTAATACCCGTTGTTGGCTGCTTAACCAGCAGTGCCCCTCGTCGGGTGAATGTGTTCCCGTGTAGTAAATTGTTAGAAAATAAAACACTTCACTTTAGAGTTTAGATACGAATTGTACGATACGTGCTTAGTAATTTATTCAGTAATTTCGGCTGATGGGAAAATTGTAGTGGTTAATTACAGAATTTATGTGTTATATATTATATGTATATTGTAACAGCTGATGTGTTGTTCTTTTCGTGTCCGTTGTAGGATACTTTCATTCTCTCTCTTTTCTTCACTCTGCTTCTTCCTTCACAACTGATTTTCAATGTTTTTTTTATTCACCACACCACCTGGTATAAATGAGTTGCGAGATCTTAATCCTCCTCCAACATCCTCCCCCCGTTGAAAGCTGATGCTTTCAAATTAAAGGTTTGGGACCACAGCGATCTTGTGTACTGGCCGTCGCATAATTCCCCTCTTCGTCTTCAGATCCACGACGCGGACCTTTCCGTCTTGGCCTTGGCCACACACACGCTAGAAATACTGTTTTAATTAACTGACGCCTGTCACAAAAAATGGGCGCTGTTTTAAGAATCGGTCTGCTGGCAATTGTCCCATTATTTGCCTCTCAAGTTGTGGTTTATACCGAAAATAGTGTACACAGTTTCGTACAACTTTCCTCACTACCTCACCAGCGTTGAATACTCAAAACCTTTCACGTAATAAAGATATCAGGACCTTTGGTCCAGCGTAAAGATTGGTTCTATGCAAGAATTCTATATATCTTCGAGTAAATCGATGATCACCAGGTAGAAGTGCTAGAAACTTGGTGTCGTACTTCAAGTTTGAATTTGCTAACCTGCCACCCACTCTCAATATACACACTACTTGGCTATTAAATTTCACTTCTTGCATAAATGGTGTCAAACGTTGTATACTGGGCTTAACAACTTTATCTTTTCCTAGCGCACTAATTTTTTGTTTAAAGGATACTTGCTGTATACTCTCGAAGATTTTCCATATTGTTAGCTCCAATTCGTTTAGCGGAATATGCAAAACATTGCATTTGTGATGTCACCTGTAAGAGTAAATCGATGTAATCTGAAAGCCAGAATTGATGTGACCAAAGTTTGTTGAATTATTGGGCCAACCATAAGAATGTCATTCAGTGACTTGCTGGAACTACTCTTAGCCGATGCGTCGAATACTACTCGGAGCTTTGTTGCAAGACTTTGTGGTCTCAATACGCAGTGATATGGTATATAAAAATGTGGCCTACTCAAATCTACTTTGCTTACAATTGACATATGACCTAATGTAACATATTCATTCATGAAATCAGTGTAAGCAGCTTTCAATTTAATATCACGATCAAGTCTTCGTTCAAGCATCAAAAACCGCTTCCGAGCCATTTCTATAGTATTTCCCAGAACGTGTGGGTCTTCTTTGAATGGGAGACGAACTTGGATCCGCCCATTTGACTTTGACGTAACTGTTTTGAAGGAGTAGTCTTCACACTGTTGTTCTTCCTCTGTTATCTACTTTGTATTGGTTTGGTACTCTTCCAGTTGCCAGAATCTCTCGATTTTAATTTAGGCAAACGATTATGATGAACTGAACTCGCTAGTGTTGTACTATTGATTATACTAGCATTTGAATTCCGATCTCCATTCGTTGTTCCTTTACGAGTTATAATTTCCGCCTTTGGCAAAATGTATGTTTCTTTCAAATCTTCTCATCCATCATTTAAAATTTAAATTCTCGATTTGAGTTTGAACTGTACAGACCTGACGAAAATATGACTCTAGCATATGTAGCCTACAATCTAGTATTGCATTGTTTCCATTGTCACTTCCACTAGTAACTTTTGGGTTTAAACGTATTATGCTTTCTCGCAATACATTTCGCTGTTGACGTAGTGAAATGAGTTTTGTTTCCTTCTCTTGTTCACTCAAGTTAATTAGTTTCTTTTAAATAATGTTGAATCCGTAAGTATGTGTAAGTAATAAAGTTGTTTTAATATTCGTAATTGCTTTATAAAGAGCAGACTTCTTAATTTAATTGAATTTCAATAATTCTTAAATTAATAATAATATAATGCAAGCAAACTTAAGTTTTATACAGAAACCTTACATACAGGGTGAAGCGCGGAAACTTCCTTTTTTGAATTGGGCGCTGTTAAAGTGGTGAGCGTCATAGAGTGGTGAGGAGCGGCTCAACGGAAGGAGCTGAGTGGAGCTGGATAGTTTTGTTCTATCATGCTTTCAGTCGCCATAATGCTTTGGTCGAGACAGCATCGCGCTTTTACTGCGGAGGCGTATTTTTCTAACAGCCGCTCGATCGTCGCGGTGCAACGTGCCTTTCGTCTTCACTTTCATGTTCCACCGCGAGGTCGTGTTCCTGATCGGAAATCGATTTTAATGTGGGTGAATGCCTTTAGGGAAACGGGGAATGTGTCTAAAATGAAGAAAGGACCTACGAGAACGATAACAACACCTGAAAACATTGAACGAGTTCATTTGTCTATGCAGTAGTCTCCCAAGCGCTCTGCTCGTAAGCATGCACTAGCCCTTGGCATATCGAGACGTTCTCTTCATCGAATTATTCACGACGAACTCCATTTTCACCCATACAAAATGGTTGTGGTCCAACAACTAACAGAACGTGATTATGCAAACCGACAAACATCATGTGAGCAGCTGATCGCCACCTTAACGAACGACGCACTTGAACTGCACGCTCGCCTGATTTAACCCCCTGTGACTATTTTCTGTGGGGTTATCTGAAGTCTCGGGTTTATAACGATCGTCCACGGACCCTGGAAGACTTGAAGAATCGCATCCGAGCCGAAACTGCCAATATACCGGTCGACATGCTCGAAAGAGTAGACCAAAACTTCCGAATTCGACTGAATCAGTGTATTGACAATGGAGGGAAACACCTACAAGATCTTATTTTCAAAACAGTGTAAAGCAAAATCTCCCACTATATGTGACAGGAAAATGGTAACAAATAAAAAATGTTTAAGCATGTACAGTTTTTTATGTAATTTTCAAAAATGGAAGTTCCCACGCTCCACCCTGTACAACTTAATCACAAAAACATACAATGTTGCGAATGCTTCAGCAACAAATTATTGTATATAAACAAACACTTTCAGCAACAATCCTCTGGCCAGCAACAACGAATAACCACAAAAAGAAGAAATGAAATATAGTGTGAGATATGTAAATAAAGCAACGTAATTACCTTAATAATGGCTCCGCTTACTGTATAAATATACTAATAGTATATATATGCACGTGATTGATTGCGCGCCAAAATATTTCAATATACTCACTTAGCTACGTACATACATATGTATTATTTACTTATTGTTGAATTTTAAAATGGTGGCAGAAAAAAAGAATTCCTGTTGATTACACGAGTACTCCTGTCCTGTCACGGTCGCCAAATATTTGCTGCTTAACCAGCATGGTCCCTCGCCAGGGGAATGTGTTCGTTCCATGGTGTAACATATGTGCATATTTCACTGCTTGCAACGTATATGAAAAATATAAAGTTTACTGTTTTATTGTTTAATTTAGTATTTTATTCAATTTACACCGCATTCTCAATTTAAATTTCCTTTTAATAATTTTATTTTGAGCACAATTTCTCCGAACACAGCTGATCAAAGCGCAAAAAATTGATTTCATAACACTAATTTTTACATTTTCAATGCATTTTCACGTTGTGTTCAACACTAAATGCGTGTTTTTCAGCGTTTTAATACACTGATGATACTTATTCACTAAAAATTGATAGTGAGCGAATTTTGAGAGCGTAACAACCCAAATTGGCGTCACCTTGTTTTCTTACACCATGTGTTCGTTCTATCTTTTCTTCATTCTGCTTCTTTCTAGATACCTGGTTTTCAATGCTTTTTATTCCCCACAACACCTGGTGTAAATGTGTTGCCAGATTTTAATCTTCCTCCAACATCCGTCTTAAGGTCGAGGTACACAAACGACTTCAACGTTAAGCTACATTGTCGACAAACGCAGCATGCAGCGTCAAACTACACAAACGACATCGAGGTACACAAACGACTTCAACCATATTGACTTCAGTAAACAAAAAACAGCTGTTAATTTGAAAATATAAGAAAGTAATTATTGAAGAAAACTGTATTAAAACTTGAATTATTAAAAAAATCAGCCAAGTGTGAGTCGGACTCGCACACGGAGGGTTCCGTCCCATCGTACAAGATTTTTTGCTTAAAATATAAAATTATGTTTACATTTAATAGCCTAAAAGTATACTACAATTAAGAGCTCAAAATATACTACAAAAAACAAAAAATTGTTAAACAAAAGGTTAAATTAAAGAACAATGCTTCTAAAAATTTATATTTTTAGTATTTGTCGTTCTACACACACTCTGTGAAAATTTCAACTCTCTAACTATTACGGTTCATGAGATAGAGCGGACGGTAGGACGGACGGACATTGTAAACTTAGTAATAGGGTCCCGTTAGTTCCCTATGGGTACGGAACCCTAAAAAGGAAGTATGTATTTTTATTATCATGTAATAAATTGAATTGGAATAACTTTTTAAATAGATAGGGAAGTCTGTCATCAAATTTAACATAAATACTGCAAAAAAATTGCCATTTACCAAAAAGTTTTTTGTCATTCACCACGCGATCAAGCAGTTCTTTTGGTTCACAAACAGCTGTTTTCTGGTTCACAAACCAGTTCTTTTTCCATTCACCAATACTGTTTTTTGTTGAAGTTGTTCGACTTTTTGCGTTGCTGCGTTAGCGAGCAAGCTATGTAACTCGGTCCATACGATTTCATACATTTCAACTTTTGTGTTTCGCTCAACAAACGCACCAAAAGCTGGTTTGCAAGAAAACGTCGTTTGGGTATCTCCACCTTAACAATAAACATTACCAATTGTTTATCAAGCCCTAACAAAAAAACAAATATAAGATAATTGATATTTTGACAAACTGTATAATCGTGAATAACTCTAAAAGTAGGGTAGGTTGGTGACTGATTATGTAAAAACTAAATTTGTGGTAGTTTTTTAAGATTATTTATCGTGCTACATTTTTTTTTTGTTTTGCAAGGACATCATGGACAAGTTAGATAATCTGGATTTTGCAATTGTAAAAATGACACATGGTGCATCCGAAGGCTATAATGACAGTGTTACGGAATTTAGATGTTCTGGGAAAGACGGTGATATAGGCAACGATAAACAAGATACTGATTGTGTTTATAATTCTGGTGATAACAGCGTTAATGATATGATGGAATCAAATCGCTTAAACAAATATAATATTTTAATCAATCATCTAAATAAGAATCGATACGATTATGACGCTTATGTGAGACTGTGTGATTTAACAATGTAATTTCTTTTCTTTTTTTTTGTAAATGAAATAAAATTGTCAATTTGATGTAATAACTCTTTTAAATTCCAGTGAAATGGGTGATTTGGATTGTTTAAATGAAGCATATAAAAAGTTTGCTGACGTCTACCCATTGACACCGAAAATTTGGCTAAAGTATCTCAACATACGCATTCCACTTTCCAAATTTAAAACTGAACGTATAGAAATCTGTAAAATATTTAAGACGGCACTACGCGATTATTATGCTGTTGATCTTGCGGTCAAATGTGCTGATTACATTTCAAGTCCAGAAAATATCGAAATTGGTAATAATCTATGGCTGGATTTAGACACTGTGTATGGATTAGACTATGAGCATGGTCATGACATATTCAATAAAAAGAGACTATTTATTTGTAATAACAACAAATTAACTTCTTTGGAGAAAGTTGAAAAAACATTGGAAGTCTATCGCCATGAAATGTCATATCCACTGAAGTTTTTAGAAGAAAGCTACATTAGTTTTAAAAACTATACGGAAAAAGAGAAAGAAGCAATTGCTGCTCTAAATAATCCAATATCGCTCAATAAAATTCTACTCGCGTATGAAGAGGCAAAGAAATTGCGCATGGACTTAAAAAAATACGTCAAGCTTCTTTTTGATGTTAAAGAACACTCTGATGAGAATTCTGGGCAAGAGCAAAACGCTGGTAATATTGGCAATAAAAAACGTTTAAAAATTTACATTGAGTACCTGGAATGCTTGACGAACTTATGCAGATGAAAATAATTTTGATGTGATTATTATCAATTGCTTCAAGTTGCTTACGAGCGTTTGGTGTCTGAGTTCTTTATGATTCCAGATTATTGGTTGATGTATATTGATTATGTGGATAAGCGCTCAAAAAGTCGATATAAAATAAAATTGCCTAAAGTTGATTTGTATGAACAAACGTCATTAGCGATTACGATGCGTTCATTGCGAAATTGCAACTCTAAAGATCTGTACGTAAAAGCGATGCAATTAAAGGAACAGCATGAGTGTACAGAGAAAGATATACGTGATTTACTCGAACAATCACTAGAAGTTGGATTTACAACCCCTGAGTCCGAAGTCGATATATATTTGGAATATTTGTCATACTTAACACGTTGTACCGACTACACAATCGATGATGAAGTTAGATAATTTATTCCTCATTTAGTTCGTTAGTAGTAAAACATTGAAATTACTATTTATATAATTTTTGTTACAGTGCGTCAAGTTACGAAAGAATTTTGATTGGGCTTGGAATTATCTTGGTCGTCGCTGGGGAGCTTTAGCTGATCCCAATTGTGAGATATTACAATTGTGGGGCAAAGTTGAGTATGAGTTTCTCAAGAATCCAAAATCGGGTCGTGAACTCTGGACAACCGTTATGGGTAAGAACCTTAGACATTACAATTACTACTTAGGTAATTTTTTCATGAGTGTTTTATTTAAGCGAGCTCTGACAATGGCCGTAAATCAGCATTGTGGATTATCTATGCGCAGATGGAGGCGCAGCATAGCATTGAGGAAGCCGGCAACTTATATAGTAGAGCTCTGAAACAAACTGAAATAGACGATTTGCATTCAATTGTCTCATCATGGAAGCTTTTTGAACGTACACATGGTTCAACAGAATCACGTTGTGCTTGCTACTTAACATCTAAATTATTTATTCAACGTCACATGGAAGAAAAAAATGAATACGAAGAAGATCGTATTAAGGCGATTAATACAACAATAGTGTCAACAAAACACTATCATTCACAATTAAAACGCAAAATACCGCAAAACAAAAATATTGATTCAATGACAACCGCGAAAAAATCGAAATCAAAGGTAGAACCCAGCCAAAACAACAAAGTTCTTTCGGAGGATTTAGGGAATGGGCCAACTCATCAAATTGAACCTCAAATTGAGAAATTAGAAATAGATAATGCCAAAGACAATTTACGTGTCTTTCTTAGCAATATTGACTATCAGATAAATGAGGAAAGTATACGAGTAGAACTTTCACAATATTTGAAAATCAACACTATTGAATTGAAACGTTCGCATAATGGCAAATCTCGCGGATTTGGTTTTATGGAATTAATAAATCCAAATGAAGTACAAAAAGCGCTACAATTTGATCGTCATCTGATCAATGGACGTCCCATTTATATATCGCTCTTACATAGTCAACGTAACCATAGGAAGAAAATCGAATACACAGCTGGTAAAGAACAAAAGAAACTTTTTATCAAAAGTCTACCAGTCGATTGTACAAAAGAGGAATTGGAAAAAGTGTTAAGTGTCTTTGGCAAACTAAATGAAGTGCGTTTAGTTTATCACAAGTAAGTTTCATTAAATCTTTGTCTAGTTCTGTCTCCAAACACTTCTTTTTGAAAATTTTTAAAATATCTAGTTTACAAATTTTGCTTCAATTATTCTTCGACCCTTAATATAAATTTTTAGTACTGACTCCTAAATATATAACATTTTTGTATCGATAAGATTACCACAAACCCCAAAACAAAATTCTTAATACAATAGAAAACTTGAAATATCATACCTATTATGTTTCTGCCATCCGATAATATCGTTCATGCTCGTAATATAAATTTTTTTTAACATATATCTCATAATATTTTAGGAGTGGTATCTTTAAGCAAATAGCATTTGCCGAATATGTTCATGAATCAGATGCTGGTAAAGCTGTCCTAGCCACCAATAATATGATGTTGCGTGATGCCAAGGTGAGCCTTTTATCATGAAACTTAAAATATTCACCTTACAATATTTTCCATTTGTTTTAGCTTGAAGTTGCCATATCGAAATCACCAATACGATTAAACACACAAAATTTAAGTAAAGTACAGCCAAATAGTCTTGTTGCCAACAACTTTCATAATACAACTGGCAAGAAGCCCCGTATAGCCTTGATTCCACGCATTGTAAGTCAGAAACTAAATGCAAAGGTTAACAATGTGTTAGAAGGCAACCCACCATCATCGTCAACAACACAGATGAAGACTAATGATGATTTTCGAAAATTACTGATGAGAAAGTAGGGTTACTTCGAAACTCCATTGCAATATACCTCAAGGAAGAAAGTATATATGCATTGAATAAATTTCAAATATAAATGTTAAAACAATAGTATTTTTATATTTATTTTCTTTAAACAGTATTCAAGAAAAATAATAACAAAAAAAAATTATCTAAAATGTTAAATGTATATACATGCAGAAGTCGCACAAAAATCTCATCACTTTCATGTTCTAAAAAAAAATGTTGTTTAAAGAGAAAATGCATAATTTTCTCATTGATGAAATTTTATTTTTTGTCATCGCTGACAAAATCATGTTTATTTTTTCTTCCCACCCTTGTGTTCCACCAACCGATACAATGGAAGAAAAATATTCAAAAAACCATTTGTATACATGCATTTGTTGTTTCCTTACGAATATGTCTGGGGGGAATAACGCCCATAATAGTGCTATAGTTGGGGTGTACACTCATGTGTAGCCAACAAATACTACTTAGAAAGCAGTTCATTATGTTGACGAATCGATAAAACTTTTGCTTCCTGGTGGAGATGGTCAATACTGGCCATCTGGAAGCAACCGATCACTGTTGTAAGGGCGTTATTCTGACTAACTTGCAGGTGTCCCCATAGGAGCGACATAATTTAAGACAGTACGTCCAATTGCCTTATAGGTGGTGTGTAAAATGTCCTTCTCCTTTCCCCATGAAGTTCCATAAGCACTTTGTTCCTCTTTATCACACGATTGAAGGTGTTATTTGCGTGTGTAGAAAATGTGAACAAGCTGCCAAACGTTACACAAAGAATTTTCGGTTGGGCAGTAGTTGGAACTCTTAAACCCTCAACAAAATTGTCCAATTCCATAGAAATCTTCTCAGTCCAGGAAGTAAAAATGGAAGATGTTGATTTGGATGGTGAGAGCTTAAGGTTGCGGCTACAGAAGAAATCAATGCCTGGAGGTGGTAACGGGTCATATCAACAGTGAAAACAAATGCAGCAACTGACCAGCTATGGCAACATCAGCAACTGCAAGCCCAGTATTCTCAGAGATCCGTTCAGATAACCTTGCGATCTCAGAGAGGATTGAGCGGAGTTCTGATCACATTCCGTTGATCATAGAGCTTCGGGTGGCTGCCCTCACTTTGCCACAAAGCCTCGTCTCCTCCACCGGAGGGCTAATATTTCTTGATTTCAGCAGAGGATCAGCTCATCAACCTGAACATGGATTCTCCAACTGATATCGATGGAGCTATTTTTACGTAAAATACATGCTGCTTCCGAATACTTTGCTCGGTCAAAAACATTGTTCCTCCCCCCCAGACCTCTCCACCGTCTTTTAAATCACGAGATTATGGATCTGGTGAGGCTCAAGAGAGCACTTCATCGTCGATACATGCTCTCGCGTAATTCGCTAGATCAAGCTGACTATCGGTATGTTGAATACGAACCGTCCAAACTGCTCTACGTCACCAAGAGCGAATACTTTCATTTGCTGTTCCGCAATGCTGTCCCCAACAAAAACCATGGGTTTAACCTATGGAAGGCTACACGCTGAGTTAGTGAAGAACTAACGCTGAGATAGCGGCCGTGTTTGGCGATGAGCTGCAGGGCCGCTTCATGCCCTTCGAGTTCGCTAGCTCAGACGACATTCGTGCTTTTTTGAGCATTGAACTCTCAGACATATAGCCCATCCCTCCTATCACGCCTGGTGAAGTGCGTCTGCAAATCAGCAATTCGAAGACTGTGTGCTGTGATTGCTATGATACCGAAACCTGGTAAGCCGGAGAACCACTAACGTATACCAAATAAAAAAACCAAGATGTGGGCACACCGTCAGGACCCGAGGAGCGCTTTCGCCAGAAGTGAGCCTGCAGGATGTCTTAAATGAGAGAGAAACGAATAAGGAGACATATAAGAGGTTCTTGATAAAATATCGAGTATGACAGAAGATGTAGCTGAAGTAAAAAAACAATATTGAAATAAAAACCGAGTTAGAGCAACTAAAAGCAGAAATGGAAGCTGACCGCAAACGGATTGCTCACATGAAGCAACAGATCAAAGGTAGGAACTTGTTATTCAAAGAGTTGCCAGCAACCAATGTAGTTCATGGCGAAGTGAAGGGAGTCTGTAAAAAGAGTTACCATCAGCTTCAACGGTGAAATCAACAAAAAAGATTGAGGAACAAATTTGTAAAATGTTTTCGTTGGCTGAGTTTGACTCCGAAGAAGGTTTATTTTCGGCCTTTAAACGCTCTGGAAAGCTGGTAGGTCCTTCTATCTACATAGAGCGCGACATCCATGCTGACCGCTAACAAAACAAAAGGGTGATGCTGCAGCTCAAATCGGTGATATTAGCTACAAGCAAGAAACATCCGAATATGGTGAGAGATGACAACTTAAAAATCGGAAATAAATAGTTTAGGTGGAACAGTGAAAAAAATATATGCAAGACCAGCAGGAATGTGGAACTGCTCTCAGGGAGCTATACGGAAACGACGCTAAATCAATTTCCATAGATTGCAAGCACTGGTTCGACAAGCTACAAAAAAGCTATATAAACGCGCTGCCAAAACACAAAAATTAGTTTTATCTCCTACAACGTTCATGGCTTGCAAAGTAAATTTTTACATCCCGACTTTTTCCAATATTTACGTCAAAATTATATATGTACATATTTGCATTAATTGAAACACATATCACTGATGATGGAGTAGTAAAGGCAACTAAATATTTTAATGGGTTTTGTGCATATTGGAAACCAGTAACAAGAAATAGGCAATACGGAAGAGCAAGTGGTGGAATGGTCATTGGAATTAAAAATAATTTAAGCAACAGGGGAATAGGCATGTAAACCGTACTATAAATGGAATCGAGTATATTAGAATATACTCTCACAAATAAAGACATAACTTGCATTCCGAATTGAGCAAGCAAAAAATAGCATTAACTCGACATGGCGTAATTTCCTAGGCAAAAGTGAAATCACATTGGCATCAAAATGGGAGTTTTTGGGAGTTTGCAGGTCAATCAAAGCGTATGCGGCGCAGGTTTGGGGATACACAATGCCAGAAGAGGTAAACAAGTTCCAGCGGTGTTTCTTGAAAAGAGTGCTGAAGCTACCGGACTCAATCCCAAACTATGGACTGTCATTGGAAACTGGTACGGAAGATAGTCACTTCTATACATTAGATCTACATATGCAATACATCACAAAGACTTTATTGACATATTACGTAGATTGATTCCCGCATAAGCTGTCCAAAGCTATTCTATGAAGAAACATTGCGTGGCTAAATAAATTTAATCAGCTGGGAGCAGAAAACAATATAAGTTTTCAATGGAATGCTGGGATAGAAGAAGATTGGTGTAATCGCTGCAATCAGCTCATTGAGGCATTAAAAGCAATTTCTTGGAGTACAATGCTGGAAAAAGCAGCAGGTTGGACAAACCGCTTTTATAAATACCTGGTAGCAGCAGCTGGAGAAAAATATTTTGAAATCAACCTAACTCAACGTGAAATAGCGATGATAATAGAAGCACACTGTGGCATATTAACGCCGAATGCAAATCGTTTCGCACCAGATATGTCAACCATCTGTACGCTATGCAACAGGAACGAGCAGGACACACTGACGCACTTCATATCAAGATGCCCTGTGTTAAATGAATTTAGGGTGTCACAGTTTAAAAAAAATATAATTGAGCAAAATGAGCTGATATATAGGCACAATATTAAATTATAGAAAATTTCCAATATCAAAATTCAGCTAGCGGCTAACAGCCATGCTGTAAAATCACCATTCTTTTTTTTCAAAAATTGTTTAAAATGAGTTTATTTTATCTGTAACTATGTATGTATACACGAAAAAATAAACAAAAAGAATACTTCCACTACTACTATTTATGCAGGTGTACCTCAGGGCAATATCACTGACAATACTTTGCTAGCCACATACGCTGATGACACTGCCTTCATAGCCAGGTCCTCCAGTGCCAACGAAGCTTCTGAGATTACTCAGGAATTCCTGGATGGCTTCAGCAGGTGGGCAGACCGCTGGGGCATCCCAGTCAATAGTTCAAAATCGCAGTACTGTTCGTTTGCGCTTAGGAGAGACCCCTGTCCAAACGTTTTGTATACCTCAGGTGAGCTCAGCCCGCTACCTGGGGATGATCTTTGACAGGAGACTTACCTAGCCTTACTTAGCCTAAGTAATAAAGTTGGTATGGTATTCACCTATGGGGCACCGATGCTGAGACAAAAGTCTATCTCATCCAGAAGATGCAGAACTCTGCCCTCCGTCAGATAGCAAACGCTCCTTGGAATGTGCGGAATGATGTCATATCCAGGGAACTGAGAGTCCTCTCAGTTAGTCAGCAAATCAACCTTCACACAAGCTGGTATAATGACCGGCTAAGAACTCACGTCAACAAGTTAGCACCGGCTCTTGCCATAAACACCTCCAGGAGAAGTATTCAAACATTTCCTTACAAATTTTTTTTATGCTTTAAGCCATCTGTCCATTTCAAGCCTTTGTCACATACATTTTTTTTAGCCGGTAAGTCGTTGTTTTTTTTTTGCCCATTATACAATATAAGAAAAAAAAAATATTTTAGGAAAAATATTCTTTTATTTTGTTTTTCTTTCTTCATTTATATTTGATTATTATAAAATTAATAATATTAATTACAGAAAAAGAAACAAACTATACAATTTATAGGTAAACTTACTTACTATATGTTATGCCCGATTCACACTGCTTCAAAATTGTTGTTTTTATAGCGAACGTTCACACAGTGGTTTCGCTTCAAAAAACAGCTGTTTTTTGTTTAGGTTATACATACAAATGGAACGTTGTGTCTAATTGTGATAATTAAAATGGACATTTTGTGAAAAATATATGATTGAGAACAATTCGCAGTGTAAGCAAATAATTCTTGCAGCTGCATTTTTCATTCCTGCTACTTATTTTATTAATATTTGAAAAAAAAAATTTTCTTCACAGTGTTTTGTGCAATGATCAGCAGTTCAATGTCGAGAATGACCAAAAAAAATGCGGACATGACCAAAAACTTGGCAGCACTACTCAAACTGCCCTGGCTGCTGCAATTTTTGCTTTCACTTTTGCAGCAGAAAAAATGTTGCTTCAAAATACCGAAAGCAACCCTAAAATTCTGTCATTTGCCTGTTGTTGTTGTAGAAATTTAGCAACATTGTGAGCTGCTTACAAAAAAAACCAATGTGATTCGGATCAAACGGGAGATGCGTAAGTACTTGAAGAATTTTGGAAGTTGCAAGTAGTTGGATAAATAGAATGGAATATGCGGTTTTTTTTTGGTTTTTTTTTATTTTTTTTCAGTGTATATAAAAAATTTTTCGTTTCAATGTATTGTAGTTTTCTTGTACATGCATTGGTATTTGCTCTTCCATAAGCATTGTTTGGGCACCTCTGATATAGACCATTGCAGCATTCATTGTCGATTTTACCAAAAAACAAAAATAAAAAAACCAACCTAAAAAAATTTCCGCGACATGATTTGAGCCCGGGTCCTCATTTTTGCTGGTCAGCGCCTTTACTCACTGAGCCAACGAACCTTGTGGACCTCCATTGCTTACTTATGTATTTATTGTAGGCATTAAAAGCAGTCGCTTCATTATAATGGAAAATCACATTGTGGTTTGCTAGCAAATAGACTCCAAATCACATTTTTAATTTTATGCTCTGATACATTTTATATGCTTATGAATGTGTTACATTTCATATAGTTATAGTTAAAAAATATTGTTAAAACATATAAAAGTAAATTTATATAAAACTGCAAATTGATTAAAATCAAAAATAAAAAACCAACTCAAAAAGTTTCCGCCACAAAGATTTGAACCCGGGTCCTCAGCGCCTTTGCTCACTGA
Organism: Amiota mariae; assembly: GCA_035041805.1. Taxonomy (NCBI): domain Eukaryota; kingdom Metazoa; phylum Arthropoda; class Insecta; order Diptera; family Drosophilidae; genus Amiota; species Amiota mariae. The sequence continues at coordinate 222,725 of JAWNKV010000318.1, forward strand.
GCCAACAACCCTTGCAATCGATCGCTGTTTAATTACATATTTAGATCTAAACGCAGAGTGTATGAAAACAAGGTGACGCCAATTTGGCTTGTTACGCTCTCAAAATTCGCTCAATCTCATGTTTTAGTAAAGAAGTATTATCAGTGTATTAAAACGCTGAAAAACACGCATTTAGTGTTGAACACAACGTGAAAATGCATTAAAAATGTGAAAATTAGTGTTATGAAATCAATTGTTTGTATTATTAAAATAAAATAGCGAATAACCAATGTAGGACAAACAATAAATTGACTAAAATAATAAATTAAGCAATAAAACAGTAAATTTTGTATTTTTCATACACTTTGCAGGCAGTTAAATATGCACATCATAACATATGTAAGCAATGAACATATGATAGTGTTGTGCAGCGTAGAAATTAAGAAATAAGGTCCATTTGCAGAGATCGACACATAGCGGTAAAAAATTGGCGGCACCTTGCTTTCTTACACCATGATCTAAACGTATATATTTATATTTAAATTTGATTTTTGCACCAATACACTCTCATATACCAAATACCGATTTCGTCTTACTCTGCTTTACATCTGTATTGTGAAACGAGATTTTTACCCCCTGAGCCGAAAGTTGTTTACACATCAAAAAAGATTGCTTCTGCTCAGTCTGAATCGGGCATTATTTGCTGCAGGTATATATTGCAATCTATTTTTGTGTAGCACGCCTATATATCTATATGATAAAAAAACCGAGCAACCTAATTGGTTTTGGATTAGCGTTTTTTTGTCTAGAAACAAGAACGCTTCCGGTGGTGCCATTAGTTAGGGATGCATTTAAATACTGAAAGCTTTTAGGGCGCCATTATTAAATTATTTTCCATGCATTTGTAGATATGGTTGCAGATAAGATTTATTATGAAGTTGTCTATTCTATGTACTTGTGCTACCTGGTAAAGAGCTTTATTTGAAACAAATTTTATTAAGTTGCTTTGTGGAGTTCTGTGTAAGACGGTACATGATCTTAAACATTTTCTTTCAAACAGCCTTATTCTTTCCATGTAAGAAGGTGAGATGTTAAACCAAACAGGACATGCATATCGGTCTTATTAGAGCTTGGTACATTATGATTTTGACTCGTGTGTTTATGAATTGGGTCATATAAAAAGTCTCCGCAGTTTTTTGGTACATTTTCGAACAAAAATTTTCTTTATTCAAAATAATTTCAATCAAGTACATATTGGCTATGACCTTTTGCCATTTTCCGGGTAGCTTCATAATTCCATCGGTTTAGAGCTTCTGTGAAAAACTTGGCCAAGTGATTTTCAGCGGTTCTTCGGTCGGCCAATCTTTTACCATGAAGGAAGTTTTGCAGAGACGGAAACGAATGGTAGTAAGAGGGTGCAAGGTCAGATTAGTGTTGCCAGATCTATGAACACCAACACCATCTAGTGGCAAAAAACGCGGATACTTATTATATGACCCAATATTTGGAAAAGAACAGATTTTTATATTTAAACAATGATTTTCTTGCTTTATGTATTTGCGTATTGACATGCTAATTTAAATATCAGAATTTGTTGAGATGAACACCTAGGTATTTGACAGTGTTTACCAAAGGCAGTGGCTCATTTTTTGAATTGGATTTTATGTCATAGTCTTTCCAGTTTTTCCTTATATTGGAGTTGCAGTACTTGACCGGGGCCAGAACAGAGTAGTTTCGCATTTATTTAAATTAATTTTGAGATGCCATCTATTTGTGTATTTTTCAATTGCTATAAAGTCTTTCTGTAGTTGCGTATTAATACATTCTATTTTTTCTCCCGGGGAGTAGATGATTATATCGTCTGCAAAGGCTATTACATTATTAAATTGATTTAGAAAATCAAGGATAAAGAGGTTAAATAGGATTGGTGAGTTGCATGTACCCTGTTGTAGCCCATTATTGAGGTTAAAAAATCTTGTGCTGCTTATGTTGTTTAGATGTGTATTAAATTGTTTTGTGGAAATCATATTGTGAATGAGTATCAGTAAATGAATCGGGAATTTGTACTTTATTAGTTTAAATAAAAGTCCTTTGTACCAATTCCTATCGAACGCCTTTTCTAAATCGATAAGACAAGCACCTGTGACTAATTTCTTATTTAAATTCCATTGAATGTCTGACAGAAGGAGATGTATTGCATGGGTGGTGAAGTGCTTGAATTTGAACCCTAACTGGCGATCATTTGTTAGATTGTTTATGTTGCAGTGATTTACAATAGTTCTATTAATGCAAATTTCATATATTGGACGAAGATTATTAATATCCATGGGATCTTTGTTTTTTGGCAAAAGTATGACCTTGGCTATTTTTCAATTATGTGGGAAGTATGAGTTGTTAAGCATATTATTAAATAAAGTGCAGTTATCAAGTAAAATCCGTCTCGGTAATTTTTTAAGGACTATATTAGGGATGCTGTCAATATTCATTTATTCTAAATTAAATATAAAATGTTCACCCTCAAGCGAGATTCATGCCCAAGTGCTTACCTCAATGGTGGTCCCATTCCTACCAAACGACATCACAGTTATCTAGGCATGCAGCTAGATAGGAAACTGACTTGGGCAGAACACATCAAGAAAATCCACGTAAAGTGAGTTGTAAAAATTAACAAATTGGTTGGTGGTTGGTTAATAAAAAGCAAAAGCAAACTCAGCTTGAGAAACAAAGTGCTAGTGTACAAAAACAGTGATTGCTACTACATGGTTACATGGCAACCAGTTATGAGCTATACGGAAACGACGCTAAATCAATTTCCATAGATTGCAAGCACTGGTTCGACAAGCTACAAAAAAGCTAATAAAAACGCGCTGCCAAAACACAAAAATTAGTTTTATCTCCTACAACGTTCATGGCTTGCAAAGTAAATTTTTACATCCCGACTTTTTCCAATATTTACGTCAAAATTATATATGTACATATTTGCATTAATTGAAACACATATCACTGATGATGGAGTAGTAAAGGCAACTAAATATTTTAATGGGTTTTGTGCATATTGGAAACCAGTAACAAGAAATAGGCAATACGGAAGAGCAAGTGGTGGAATGGTCATTGGAATTAAAAATAATTTAAGCAACAGGGGAATAGGCATGTAAACCGTACTATAAATGGAATCGAGTATATTAGAATATACTCTCACAAATAAAGACATAACTTGCATTCCGAATTGAGCAAGCAAAAAATAGCATTAACTCGACATGGCGTAATTTCCTAGGCAAAAGTGAAATCACATTGGCATCAAAATGGGAGTTTTTGGGAGTTTGCAGGTCAATCAAAGCGTATGCGGCGCAGGTTTGGGGATACACAATGCCAGAAGAGGTAAACAAGTTCCAGCGGTGTTTCTTGAAAAGAGTGCTGAAGCTACCGGACTCAATCCCAAACTATGGACTGTCATTGGAAACTGGTACGGAAGATAGTCACTTCTATACATTAGATCTACATATGCAATACATCACAAAGACTTTATTGACATATTACGTAGATTGATTCCCGCATAAGCTGTCCAAAGCTATTCTATGAAGAAACATTGCGTGGGTAAATAAATTTAATCAGCTGGGAGCAGAAAACAATATAAGTTTTCAATGGAATGCTGGGATAGAAGAAGATTGGTGTAATCGCTGCAATCAGCTCATTGAGGCATTAAAAGCAATTTCTTGGAGTACAATGCTGGAAAAAGCAGCAGGTTGGACAAACCGCTTTTATAAATACCTGGTAGCAGCAGCTGGAGAAAAATATTTTAAAATCAACCTAACTCAACGTGAAATAGCGATGATAATAGAAGCACACTGTGGCATATTAACGCCGAATGCAAATCGTTTCGCACCAGATATGTCAACCATCTGTACGCTATGCAACAGGAACGAGCAGGACACACTGACGCACTTCATATCAAGATGCCCTGTGTTAAATGAATTTAGGGTGTCACAGTTTAAAAAAAATATAATTGAGCAAAATGAGCTGATATATAGGCACAATATTAAATTATAGAAAATTTCCAATATCAAAATTCAGCTAGCGGCTAACAGCCATGCTGTAAAATCACCATTCTTTTTTTTCAAAAATTGTTTAAAATGAGTTTATTTTATCTGTAACTATGTATGTATACACGAAAAAATAAACAAAAAGAATACTTCCACTACTACTATTTATGCAGGTGTACCTCAGGGCAATATCACTGACAATACTTTGCTAGCCACATACGCTGATGACACTGCCTTCATAGCCAGGTCCTCCAGTGCCAACGAAGCTTCTGAGATTACTCAGGAATTCCTGGATGGCTTCAGCAGGTGGGCAGACCGCTGGGGCATCCCAGTCAATAGTTCAAAATCGCAGTACTGTTCGTTTGCGCTTAGGAGAGACCCCTGTCCAAACGTTTTGTATACCTCAGGTGAGCTCAGCCCGCTACCTGGGGATGATCTTTGACAGGAGACTTACCTAGCCTTACTTAGCCTAAGTAATAAAATTGGTATGGTATTCACCTATGGGGCACCGATGCTGAGACAAAAGTCTATCTCATCCAGAAGATGCAGAACTCTGCCCTCCGTCAGATAGCAAACGCTCCTTGGAATGTGCGGAATGATGTCATATCCAGGGAACTGAGAGTCCTCTCAGTTAGTCAGCAAATCAACCTTCACACAAGCTGGTATAATGACCGGCTAAGAACTCACGTCAACAAGTTAGCACCGGCTCTTGCCATAAACACCTCCAGGAGAAGTATTCAAACATTTCCTTACAAATTTTTTTTATGCTTTAAGCCATCTGTCCATTTCAAGCCTTTGTCACATACATTTTTTTTAGCCGGTAAGTCGTTGTTTTTTTTTGCCCATTATACAATATAAGAAAAAAAAAATATTTTAGGAAAAATATTCTTTTATTTTGTTTTTCTTTCTTCATTTATATTTGATTATTATAAAATTAATAATATTAATTACAGAAAAAGAAACAAACTATACAATTTATAGGTAAACTTACTTACTATATGTTATGCCCGATTCACACTGCTTCAAAATTGTTGTTTTTATAGCGAACGTTCACACAGTGGTTTCGCTTCAAAAAACAGCTGTTTTTTGTTTAGGTTATACATACAAATGGAACGTTGTGTCTAATTGTGATAATTAAAATGGACATTTTGTGAAAAATATATGATTGAGAACAATTCGCAGTGTAAGCAAATAATTCTTGCAGCTGCATTTTTCATTCCTGCTACTTATTTTATTAATATTTGAAAAAAAAAAATTTCTTCACAGTGTTTTGTGCAATGATCAGCAGTTCAATGTCGAGAATGACCAAAAAAAATGCGGACATGACCAAAAACTTGGCAGCACTACTCAAACTGCCCTGGCTGCTGCAATTTTTGCTTTCACTTTTGCAGCAGAAAAAATGTTGCTTCAAAATACCGAAAGCAACCCTAAAATTCTGTCATTTGCCTGTTGTTGTTGTAGAAATTTAGCAACATTGTGAGCTGCTTACAAAAAAAACCAATGTGATTCGGATCAAACGGGAGATGCGTAAGTACTTGAAGAATTTTGGAAGTTGCAAGTAGTTGGATAAATAGAATGGAATATGCGTTTTTTTTTGGTTTTTTTTTATTTTTTTTCAGTGTATATAAAAAATTGTTCGTTTCAATGTATTGTAGTTTTCTTGTACATGCATTGGTATTTGCTCTTCCATAAGCATTGTTTGGGCACCTCTGATATAGACCATTGCAGCATTCATTGTCGATTTTACCAAAAAACAAAAATAAAAAAACCAACTCAAAAAATTTCCGCGACATGATTTGAGCCCGGGTCCTCATTTATGCTGGTCAGCGCCTTTACTCACTGAGCCAACGAGCCTTGTGGACCTCCATTGCTTACTTATGTATTTATTGTAGGCATTAAAAGCAGTCGCTTCATTATAATGGAAAATCACATTGTGGTTTGCTAGCAAATAGACTCCAAATCACATTTTTAATTTTATGCTCTGATACATTTTATATGCTTATGAATGTGTTACATTTCATATAGTTATAGTTAAAAAATATAGTTAAAACATATAAAAGTAAATTTATATAAAACTGCAAATTGATTAAAATCAAAAATAAAAAACCAACTCAAAAAGTTTCCGCCACAAAGATTTGAACCCGGGTCCTCAGCGCCTTTGCTCACTGAGCCAACAACCCTTGCAATCGATCGCTGTTTAATTACATATTTAGATCTAAACGCAGAGTGTATGAAAACAAGGTGACGCCAATTTGGCTTGTTACGCTCTCAAAATTCGCTCAATCTCATGTTTTAGTAAAGAAGTATTATCAGTGTATTAAAACGCTGAAAAACACGCATTTAGTGTTGAACACAACGTGAAAATGCATTAAAAATGTGAAAATTAGTGTTATGAAATCAATTGTTTGTATTATTAAAATAAAATAGCGAATAACCAATGTAGGACAAACAATAAATTGACTAAAATAATAAATTAAGCAATAAAACAGTAAATTTTGTATTTTTCATACACTTTGCAGGCAGTTAAATATGCACATCATAACATATGTAAGCAATGAACATATGATAGTGTTGTGCAGCGTAGAAATTAAGAAATAAGGTCCATTTGCAGAGATCGACACATAGCGGTAAAAAATTGGCGGCACCTTGCTTTCTTACACCATGATCTAAACGTATATATTTATATTTAAATTTGATTTTTGCACCAATACACTCTCATATACCAAATACCGATTTCGTCTTACTCTGCTTTACATCTGTATTGTGAAACGAGATTTTTACCCCCTGAGCGTAAAGTTGATTACACATCAAAAAAGATTGCTTCTGCTCAGTCTGAATCGGGCATTATTTGCTGCAGGTATATATTGCAATCTATTTTTGTGTAGCACGCCTATATATCTATATGATAAAAAAACCGAGCAACCTAATTGGTTTTGGATTAGCGTTTTTTTGTCTAGAAACAAGAACGCTTCCGGTGGTGCCATTAGTTAGGGATGCATTTAAATACTGAAAGCTTTTAGGGCGCCATTATTAAATTATTTTCCATGCATTTGTAGATATGGTTGCAGATAAGATTTATTATGAAGTTGTCTATTCTATGTACTTGTGCTACCTGGTAAAGAGCTTTATTTGAAACAAATTTTATTAAGTTGCTTTGTGGAGTTCTGTGTAAGACGGTACATGATCTTAAACATTTTCTTTCAAACAGCCTTATTCTTTCCATGTAAGAAGGTGAGATGTTAAACCAAACAGGACATGCATATCGGTCTTATTAGAGCTTGGTACATTATGATTTTGACTCGTGTGTTTATGAATTGGGTCATATAAAAAGTCTCCGCATATAATTTTGAGATGCCATCTATTTGTGTATTTTTCAATTGCTATAAAGTCTTTCTGTAGTTGCGTATTAATACATTCTATTTTTTCTCCCGGGGAGTAGATGATTATATCGTCTGCAAAGGCTATTACATTATTAAATTGATTTAGAAAATCAAGGATAAAGAGGTTAAATAGGATTGGTGAGTTGCATGTACCCTGTTGTAGCCCATTATTGAGGTTAAAAAATCTTGTGCTGCTTATGTTGTTTAGATGTGTATTAAATTGTTTTGTGGAAATCATATTGTGAATGAGTATCAGTAAATGAATCGGGAATTTGTACTTTATTAGTTTAAATAAAAGTCCTTTGTACCAATTCCTATCGAACGCCTTTTCTAAATCGATAAGACAAGCACCTGTGACTAATTTCTTATTTAAATTCCATTGAATGTCTGACAGAAGGAGATGTATTGCATGGGTGGTGAAGTGCTTGAATTTGAACCCTAACTGGCGATCATTTGTTAGATTGTTTATGTTGCAGTGATTTACAATAGTTCTATTAATGCAAATTTCATATATTGGACGAAGATTATTAATATCCATGGGATCTTTGTTTTTTGGCAAAAGTATGATCTTGGCTATTTTTCAATTATGTGGGAAGTATGAGTTGTTAAGCATATTATTAAATAAAGTGCAGTTATCAAGTAAAATCCGTCTCGGTAATTTTTTAAGGACTATATTAGGGATGCTGTCAATATTCATTTATTCTAAATTAAATATAAAATGTTCACCCTCAAGCGAGATTCATGCCCAAGTGCTTACCTCAATGGTGGTCCCATTCCTACCAAACGACATCACAGTTATCTAGGCATGCAGCTAGATAGGAAACTGACTTGGGCAGAACACATCAAGAAAATCCACGTAAAGTGAGTTGTAAAAATTAACAAATTGGTTGGTGGTTGGTTAATAAAAAGCAAAAGCAAACTCAGCTTGAGAAACAAAGTGCTAGTGTACAAAAACAGTGATTGCTACTACATGGTTACATGGCAACCAGTTATGAGCTATACGGAAACGACGCTAAATCAATTTCCATAGATTGCAAGCACTGGTTCGACAAGCTACAAAAAAGCTAATAAAAACGCGCTGCCAAAACACAAAAATTAGTTTTATCTCCTACAACGTTCATGGCTTGCAAAGTAAATTTTTACATCCCGACTTTTTCCAATATTTACGTCAAAATTATATATGTACATATTTGCATTAATTGAAACACATATCACTGATGATGGAGTAGTAAAGGCAACTAAATATTTTAATGGGTTTTGTGCATATTGGAAACCAGTAACAAGAAATAGGCAATACGGAAGAGCAAGTGGTGGAATGGTCATTGGAATTAAAAATAATTTAAGCAACAGGGGAATAGGCATGTAAACCGTACTATAAATGGAATCGAGTATATTAGAATATACTCTCACAAATAAAGACATAACTTGCATTCCGAATTGAGCAAGCAAAAAATAGCATTAACTCGACATGGCGTAATTTCCTAGGCAAAAGTGAAATCACATTGGCATCAAAATGGGAGTTTTTGGGAGTTTGCAGGTCAATCAAAGCGTATGCGGCGCAGGTTTGGGGATACACAATGCCAGAAGAGGTAAACAAGTTCCAGCGGTGTTTCTTGAAAAGAGTGCTGAAGCTACCGGACTCAATCCCAAACTATGGACTGTCATTGGAAACTGGTACGGAAGATAGTCACTTCTATACATTAGATCTACATATGCAATACATCACAAAGACTTTATTGACATATTACGTAGATTGATTCCCGCATAAGCTGTCCAAAGCTATTCTATGAAGAAACATTGCGTGGGTAAATAAATTTAATCAGCTGGGAGCAGAAAACAATATAAGTTTTCAATGGAATGCTGGGATAGAAGAAGATTGGTGTAATCGCTGCAATCAGCTCATTGAGGCATTAAAAGCAATTTCTTGGAGTACAATGCTGGAAAAAGCAGCAGGTTGGACAAACCGCTTTTATAAATACCTGGTAGCAGCAGCTGGAGAAAAATATTTTAAAATCAACCTAACTCAACGTGAAATAGCGATGATAATAGAAGCACACTGTGGCATATTAACGCCGAATGCAAATCGTTTCGCACCAGATATGTCAACCATCTGTACGCTATGCAACAGGAACGAGCAGGACACACTGACGCACTTCATATCAAGATGCCCTGTGTTAAATGAATTTAGGGTGTCACAGTTTAAAAAAAATATAATTGAGCAAAATGAGCTGATATATAGGCACAATATTAAATTATAGAAAATTTCCAATATCAAAATTCAGCTAGCGGCTAACAGCCATGCTGTAAAATCACCATTCTTTTTTTTCAAAAATTGTTTAAAATGAGTTTATTTTATCTGTAACTATGTATGTATACACGAAAAAATAAACAAAAAGAATACTTCCACTACTACTATTTATGCAGGTGTACCTCAGGGCAATATCACTGACAATACTTTGCTAGCCACATACGCTGATGACACTGCCTTCATAGCCAGGTCCTCCAGTGCCAACGAAGCTTCTGAGATTACTCAGGAATTCCTGGATGGCTTCAGCAGGTGGGCAGACCGCTGGGGCATCCCAGTCAATAGTTCAAAATCGCAGTACTGTTCGTTTGCGCTTAGGAGAGACCCCTGTCCAAACGTTTTGTATACCTCAGGTGAGCTCAGCCCGCTACCTGGGGATGATCTTTGACAGGAGACTTACCTAGCCTTACTTAGCCTAAGTAATAAAATTGGTATGGTATTCACCTATGGGGCACCGATGCTGAGACAAAAGTCTATCTCATCCAGAAGATGCAGAACTCTGCCCTCCGTCAGATAGCAAACGCTCCTTGGAATGTGCGGAATGATGTCATATCCAGGGAACTGAGAGTCCTCTCAGTTAGTCAGCAAATCAACCTTCACACAAGCTGGTATAATGACCGGCTAAGAACTCACGTCAACAAGTTAGCACCGGCTCTTGCCATAAACACCTCCAGGAGAAGTATTCAAACATTTCCTTACAAATTTTTTTTATGCTTTAAGCCATCTGTCCATTTCAAGCCTTTGTCACATACATTTTTTTTAGCCGGTAAGTCGTTGTTTTTTTTTGCCCATTATACAATATAAGAAAAAAAAAATATTTTAGGAAAAATATTCTTTTATTTTGTTTTTCTTTCTTCATTTATATTTGATTATTATAAAATTAATAATATTAATTACAGAAAAAGAAACAAACTATACAATTTATAGGTAAACTTACTTACTATATGTTATGCCCGATTCACACTGCTTCAAAATTGTTGTTTTTATAGCGAACGTTCACACAGTGGTTTCGCTTCAAAAAACAGCTGTTTTTTGTTTAGGTTATACATACAAATGGAACGTTGTGTCTAATTGTGATAATTAAAATGGACATTTTGTGAAAAATATATGATTGAGAACAATTCGCAGTGTAAGCAAATAATTCTTGCAGCTGCATTTTTCATTCCTGCTACTTATTTTATTAATATTTGAAAAAAAAAATTTTCTTCACAGTGTTTTGTGCAATGATCAGCAGTTCAATGTCGAGAATGACCAAAAAAAATGCGGACATGACCAAAAACTTGGCAGCACTACTCAAACTGCCCTGGCTGCTGCAATTTTTGCTTTCACTTTTGCAGCAGAAAAAATGTTGCTTCAAAATACCGAAAGCAACCCTAAAATTCTGTCATTTGCCTGTTGTTGTTGTAGAAATTTAGCAACATTGTGAGCTGCTTACAAAAAAAACCAATGTGATTCGGATCAAACGGGAGATGCGTAAGTACTTGAAGAATTTTGGAAGTTGCAAGTAGTTGGATAAATAGAATGGAATATGCGGTTTTTTTTGGTTTTTTTTTATTTTTTTTCAGTGTATATAAAAAATTGTTCGTTTCAATGTATTGTAGTTTTCTTGTACATGCATTGGTATTTGCTCTTCCATAAGCATTGTTTGGGCACCTCTGATATAGACCATTGCAGCATTCATTGTCGATTTTACCAAAAAACAAAAATAAAAAAACCAACTCAAAAAATTTCCGCGACATGATTTGAGCCCGGGTCCTCATTTTTGCTGGTCAGCGCCTTTACTCACTGAGCCAACGAACCTTGTGGACCTCCATTGCTTACTTATGTATTTATTGTAGGCATTAAAAGCAGTCGCTTCATTATAATGGAAAATCACATTGTGGTTTGCTAGCAAATAGACTCCAAATCACATTTTTAATTTTATGCTCTGATACATTTTATATGCTTATGAATGTGTTACATTTCATATAGTTATAGTTAAAAAATATTGTTAAAACATATAAAAGTAAATTTATATAAAACTGCAAATTGATTAAAATCAAAAATAAAAAACCAACTCAAAAAGTTTCCGCCACAAAGATTTGAACCCGGGTCCTCAGCGCCTTTGCTCACTGAGCCAACAACCCTTGCAATCGATCGCTGTTTAATTACATATTTAGATCTAAACGCAGAGTGTATGAAAACAAGGTGACGCCAATTTGGCTTGTTACGCTCTCAAAATTCGCTCAATCTCATGTTTTAGTAAAGAAGTATTATCAGTGTATTAAAACGCTGAAAAACACGCATTTAGTGTTGAACACAACGTGAAAATGCATTAAAAATGTGAAAATTAGTGTTATGAAATCAATTGTTTGTATTATTAAAATAAAATAGCGAATAACCAATGTAGGACAAACAATAAATTGACTAAAATAATAAATTAAGCAATAAAACAGTAAATTTTGTATTTTTCATACACTTTGCAGGCAGTTAAATATGCACATCATAACATATGTAAGCAATGAACATATGATAGTGTTGTGCAGCGTAGAAATTAAGAAATAAGGTCCATTTGCAGAGATCGACACATAGCGGTAAAAAATTGGCGGCACCTTGCTTTCTTACACCATGATCTAAACGTATATATTTATATTTAAATTTGATTTTTGCACCAATACACTCTCATATACCAAATACCGATTTCGTCTTACTCTGCTTTACATCTGTATTGTGAAACGAGATTTTTACCCCCTGAGCCGAAAGTTGTTTACACATCAAAAAAGATTGCTTCTGCTCAGTCTGAATCGGGCATTATTTGCTGCAGGTATATATTGCAATCTATTTTTGTGTAGCACGCCTATATATCTATATGATAAAAAAACCGAGCAACCTAATTGGTTTTGGATTAGCGTTTTTTTGTCTAGAAACAAGAACGCTTCCGGTGGTGCCATTAGTTAGGGATGCATTTAAATACTGAAAGCTTTTAGGGCGCCATTATTAAATTATTTTCCATGCATTTGTAGATATGGTTGCAGATAAGATTTATTATGAAGTTGTCTATTCTATGTACTTGTGCTACCTGGTAAAGAGCTTTATTTGAAACAAATTTTATTAAGTTGCTTTGTGGAGTTCTGTGTAAGACGGTACATGATCTTAAACATTTTCTTTCAAACAGCCTTATTCTTTCCATGTAAGAAGGTGAGATGTTAAACCAAACAGGACATGCATATCGGTCTTATTAGAGCTTGGTACATTATGATTTTGACTCGTGTGTTTATGAATTGGGTCATATAAAAAGTCTCCGCAGTTTTTTGGTACATTTTCGAACAAAAATTTTCTTTATTCAAAATAATTTCAATCAAGTACATATTGGCTATGACCTTTTGCCATTTTCCGGGTAGCTTCATAATTCCATCGGTTTAGAGCTTCTGTGAAAAACTTGGCCAAGTGATTTTCAGCGGTTCTTCGGTCGGCCAATCTTTTACCATGAAGGAAGTTTTGCAGAGACGGAAACGAATGGTAGTAAGAGGGTGCAAGGTCAGATTAGTGTTGCCAGATCTATGAACACCAACACCATCTAGTGGCAAAAAACGCGGATACTTTTTATATGACCCAATATTTGGAAAAGAACAGATTTTTATATTTAAACAATGATTTTCTTGCTTTATGTATTTGCGTATTGACATGCTAATTTAAATATCAGAATTTGTTGAGATGAACACCTAGGTATTTGACAGTGTTTACCAAAGGCAGTGGCTCATTTTTTGAATTGGATTTTATGTCATAGTCTTTCCAGTTTTTCCTTATATTGGAGTTGCAGTACTTGACCGGGGCCAGAACAGAGTAGTTTCGCATTTATTTAAATTAATTTTGAGATGCCATCTATTTGTGTATTTTTCAATTGCTATAAAGTCTTTCTGTAGTTGCGTATTAATACATTCTATTTTTTCTCCCGGGGAGTAGATGATTATATCGTCTGCAAAGGCTATTACATTATTAAATTGATTTAGAAAATCAAGGATAAAGAGGTTAAATAGGATTGGTGAGTTGCATGTACCCTGTTGTAGCCCATTATTGAGGTTAAAAAATCTTGTGCTGCTTATGTTGTTTAGATGTGTATTAAATTGTTTTGTGGAAATCATATTGTGAATGAGTATCAGTAAATGAATCGGGAATTTGTACTTTATTAGTTTAAATAAAAGTCCTTTGTACCAATTCCTATCGAACGCCTTTTCTAAATCGATAAGACAAGCACCTGTGACTAATTTCTTATTTAAATTCCATTGAATGTCTGACAGAAGGAGATGTATTGCATGGGTGGTGAAGTGCTTGAATTTGAACCCTAACTGGCGATCATTTGTTAGATTGTTTATGTTGCAGTGATTTACAATAGTTCTATTAATGCAAATTTCATATATTGGACGAAGATTATTAATATCCATGGGATCTTTGTTTTTTGGCAAAAGTATGACCTTGGCTATTTTTCAATTATGTGGGAAGTATGAGTTGTTAAGCATATTATTAAATAAAGTGCAGTTATCAAGTAAAATCCGTCTCGGTAATTTTTTAAGGACTATATTAGGGATGCTGTCAATATTCATTTATTCTAAATTAAATATAAAATGTTCACCCTCAAGCGAGATTCATGCCCAAGTGCTTACCTCAATGGTGGTCCCATTCCTACCAAACGACATCACAGTTATCTAGGCATGCAGCTAGATAGGAAACTGACTTGGGCAGAACACATCAAGAAAATCCACGTAAAGTGAGTTGTAAAAATTAACAAATTGGTTGGTGGTTGGTTAATAAAAAGCAAAAGCAAACTCAGCTTGAGAAACAAAGTGCTAGTGTACAAAAACAGTGATTGCTACTACATGGTTACATGGCAACCAGTTATGAGCTATACGGAAACGACGCTAAATCAATTTCCATAGATTGCAAGCACTGGTTCGACAAGCTACAAAAAAGCTAATAAAAACGCGCTGCCAAAACACAAAAATTAGTTTTATCTCCTACAACGTTCATGGCTTGCAAAGTAAATTTTTACATCCCGACTTTTTCCAATATTTACGTCAAAATTATATATGTACATATTTGCATTAATTGAAACACATATCACTGATGATGGAGTAGTAAAGGCAACTAAATATTTTAATGGGTTTTGTGCATATTGGAAACCAGTAACAAGAAATAGGCAATACGGAAGAGCAAGTGGTGGAATGGTCATTGGAATTAAAAATAATTTAAGCAACAGGGGAATGTGCAGCATCAGCAAGCCAGGCCAAACGCATCCAAACAATGCAAAACAAAACCCTGTGTTTCATAACACGTGCCCCTTGGTATGTCCGAAACTCCCAGCTACACCGAGACCTAAACGTCCCCTTTGTGGGAGATTGTGGTTATAAAGGATGTTTTTTTTTAGATGTTCACAACTTTGAGTTGGCGATTTAACAGCTGATAGTTGCTTTTTGTTCAGTTTGGTTTGGCATTTTATCCGATACATTTCAGTTAGTTAAAATGGATCGCTACATGAGAGAACAAGTTTAATAATCGAGTAATTTCTCGAAAAACAGATGTGAATTGGCCGAAGAGTTACTAGCGAAATACGACCCTAAATTCTGCGAAAAGGGTGTGAAAATTGGACTTCCAGATTGCGCCTTGTACGCGCCAGCCGTGGCGTCCACATGGCCGAAATCATATTTAAACATTAATGTCATAAGATTATCTATCCAATAAAGTCAGTTTAATTGATATTTAAGTTTAATTTAAAGTTGTGAACCTCTAAAAACACCCTTTATTTAATTTGTAAGATATTGTCAATGAACGAAATGCGTATGCCACTGTATTTGCATACAAATAGCAAAAAAATTGTTAATAAAATATTTAAAAAAAAAAAAAAAATTTATATTTAAAATGGGGAGCTTACGATATCCGGGCCGCCAAGATATGAAAACGTATGCTAATAGAACTCGTCAAAATAAGACGAAAATATGAAATGAAAATTTTCGATATCTCGCTTAGTTTTCGAGATATTGAACTTTAAAGGTACGAAAAACTTATTTTATTCGGGAAAGTCCCTATTTGTAAAAATAAATCTTCATTATTTTTAAACTACGTTGATTAAGTTGTATCAGCGAAACGACGACCGTACATCGAACTTGATTTGTACATTATGGTGATTCGAACTATGAACTGTACTAAGAGAAATGCACAGTTATTTGTGTAAGAGTATACGAAAAGAAGCCTGTGAACTTGGCTGTCCTTTTGTACGTATTTATCGAATAGTTCCCATACAATTTTGTATTCTATATTTGAAATTTGATATCTCCAAAACTAAAGGAGATATCGATAAATTTTGTATTTAAGTCTTACCAGTTCTTTCATTTAAAGAAAGAAATTTTTTTTAAAACCCATTTTTTCGTATCTTTAAAGCTCAATATCTCGAAAACTAAGCGATTTTATTTCATATTTTCGTAAGGTCACAAATATTATATAAGCCATCAATTTCATGTTCTTTTAAAATGCGTAAAGATTGCAGAATGTTTATTCACTTATGATTTTTTTCTTTTTCGTATCGCTGAATAAATCATCATGATTTTTAGTTTTTCCGTACTTGTCTTGTACCGACTGATTCGATAAGAAAAATTATTCAAAAAGTCATGTATGCGTTTGTGTGTGCGTCTGCTTGTGCGCTGCAGTCAACTATTCTTTGCTACCTGCATTGTTTTGCACCCCCTCTCTCTCTCTGACTCACTCAACTCGCGTCACACAACATCAAAAAGAGACCTTTTCGTTAGTGCCTTTTGTTTCGTTCCGTCCTTTGGTGTGAGATTGAATAATACTTTTTTGACAAATGTTTTTTTTCTCAACTGTCGCTTTCTTTTAAACAACAGAACGAAGTTTAAAAAGGGGTTTGTATGGGAGGTACCCCCCTAGTGGTCCGATTCGGCTGATTGAACTTGATCGGCGTTTAGTAAAAAGAAACCTATGTACAAAATTTCAGGTCTCTAGCTAAAAAACTGAATGACTAGTCTTGCGAACAGAGGGACATGGCTAAATCAACTCGTCTCATCGAGCTGATCACAAATATATATACTTTATGTGGCTGTTATTATTTTTTTTTTTTTTTTGTTTTGTTCATTTATTGGAAAAAAGGAAATTTGACAGACAACATTTGATTACAAATAGACCAAAAAAAAACATACTGTAACAACAAAAAAAATCAGCCAAATGTGAGTCGGACTCGCACACGGAGGGTTCCATACCATCGTATAAGATTTTTAGCTTAAAATATTAAATTATGTGGATATTTAACAGTTTAGAAGTATACTACAATTACAGCTTAAAAGTATACATAAAAACAAAAAAAATGTTAAACAAAAGGTTAAATTAAAGAACAATGTTTCTAAAAATGTGTCGTTCTAAACCCAAGTGAATTACACACTCTGTGAAAATTTCAACTCTCTACCTATTACGGTTCATGAGATAGAGCAGGAGACGGACGGACAGACATCATAAGCTTAGTAATAGGGTCCCGTTAGCTCCCTATGGGTACGGAACCCTAGAAAAGACTAACTTCGACTATGCCAAAGTTCACGACCATCCTAGTAGTCCGAAATTTATATGGTTGGTGGCTATGTCTGACCCATAGCCTTATAACTTAACTTATAGTGTCCAAATTTTAAGTCGATAGTACAAAAAACAAAAAATTTTTCTAATAAGTTTGTATGGGGGGGTACCCCTCCTATTAGTCCGAGGGTCTTGAAATTTTCATGGTTTGTGGATAGGGGTCAGAGACTTATAGTGTCCAAATTTCAGTTCAATAAGTAAAAAAAAAAAAATCGAATAAGAACTTTAATTTAAAAGGGGGTTTGTATGGGACCTCCCCTCCTGGTAACCCCAGGATCATATGATCATATCATATTATATGCTTGGTGGATATGAACCAGACACTTATAGTGTCCAAATTTCAGTTCGATACGTAAAAAAACTTTTTCTAATAAGAACATTAATTTAAAAGCGAAACAAAAAAATTGAAATGTATGAAATCGTATGAAGCGAAGTACATAGCGTTGCCGCGAAAGCTACATTAAAAGTTGATCAATTTCGACTTCAACAGAAAATAGTATAGTTAAGTGGGAAAAGAACGGTTTTTGAACCAAAAAAATCAGCTGTTTGTGAACCAAAAGGACTGTTTGATCGCGTGGTGAATGACAAAATACGGATTTGGTAAATGACAATTTCTTTGCAGTATTCATAGATAATTTGATGGCAGACATTTCTATCTAATTAAAAAGTTATTCCAATTCAATTTATTTAATGGTAAAAAAAAAAATTATTTAGTAATTCTACTTTTAATACGTTTTTTCTTCAATAATTTCCTGTCGAAACGCCAAAGTGTATCATTGTGATTTAGTCCTGCCTAAATCCACTACTACTCAATTTTCGACATATACTACTTTGACTTGTTGGTACAGATATATCTTTACTAGGGATGACAATCCCGGGATCCCGGTCTTTTTAAGTCCCGAAAATCCCAAGATTATTTATTTATTCATAATAGTGGGTTTACAGTGAGCGAAGATTCGAATCTATGAAGATGCGACAATGATTCGAGTCTCATTTGACAACAACAACAGGGAAAATGACAAAAATGAGGGGTTGTTATAGAGTGATTCGATTGTGAGATTCTAATCTCAAATAGATTCGCAAAGATTCGGTTGTTTTGAATGGTCGGTCTTAACAGGGCTGGGAAATTCTTCCATGTAGGTTGGCAGCATTTTCATAATTTCGTCTTTTTTTGTGATTGTCACGTGTCTTCTTCTTCTTTTTTTTTGCGCGCCGCACATAAAACAGTTGATCATTGCACAAAAAAATTTGAAGAAAATTTTAAATTGTAATTTTTTCTTCAAATATTAATAAAATGAATAGCAGTAATGAAAAAGGAAGCTGCAAGTATTATTTGCATACACTCCAAATTGTTCTCAATCATATATTTTTCACAAAATGTCCATTTTAATTATCACAATTAGCCACAACGTTCCATTTGTATGTATAATCAAAACAAACAACAGCTGTTCGTGATTCTAAAATACCACTGTAAACCACAAAACCGAATCTTCGTGATTCAAGTCACTGTAAAGCCACTATAACATTGACAAAAAACTTTCAGCTTAAAAAAAGAAAATGTAAAAATTAACACTTAAAAGTAGGACAAAAATATAAATTGAAGTGAACTTAAGCTAATAGTGAATTTACACCAAAGTGATTCAATGAGAATCGATTTTGCGTTTACACCGGCGATTCTGATTCTTGAACAACTATTTTTTGTTTTGGTTATACATACAAACGTTGTGGCTAATTGTGAGAAATTAAAATGGAAATTGAGTGAAAAATACATGATTAAGAACAATTCGCAGTGTATGCATATAATTCTTACAGCTTCCTTTTTCATTCCTCCCACTTGTTTCATTAATATTTGAAAAAAAAATTTCAATTTTCTTCAAACTGTTTGTGTCATGCTGTTTTTTGTTTTGGTTTGAAAGAAAAAAGGAGCGGAAGTCTGTCGAAAATGACAGTTCCGGTTGGAAATTACCGAAAATTGTCCAATACTAACAGAAAATTGCCAGCCCTGTTTCGATTCAAAGCCGATTCCACTGTTGAATCTACCAGAATCGATTCGCATTTTACAACAAAAACTGACATTTTTTTATTTGGTTGTTGTCTGATTCAATGGTCGATTCAATAAAGAATCGATTCTTGCTTGGTGTAAATTCACTATAAATTAAATTAATTACAAAAAAAAGATAAACAAACAAAAATAGGGAAAAAAAATTAAAATGGTATATATGAATAATATGAAATACCAGCCTCTGACCCGATGGGGGAAATTTATTTGTAATATTTGCGAGCTATGCCCCTACTCACAGCCATGTGTGGTCAGAGACATATAATCTACAATAATGCAGACGGTATAGATGACCCAAATCAGCGACATCCAGTTCTTCCAGCCTGCAGTATGCTCATGAGTCCCGTAGGCAGCGAAGGACGATGGTATTAATCGATGAGGGTGAGAGAACTTGATAGAATTTATTATATGACGTGCATAAAACTCGGAAAGGATCGTGTAGGGTATAGTTAGTAATGCACATATTCAAGACTTAAGGGACAAAATTTCAAGTAGGACGACTAGGGACACAAAAGTTTAACTGTTTCAATAACTCAGGAGAGTCAATTTCACCGACTATGAGCTTATGAAGAAAGCTAATCCTAAGAGCTATCCTACGATGCACCAAAGATGGAAGACTGATAAGAAGGAGCATATCAGAGTAAGATGGCAAATGGGAATTAGGATTCCAGAAGGGCAAACAGAAGGAACTGTTTCTGTACAGACTCAATTCGATCTTGATTACGTATTTATATATTTCAGTGACCAAATGCAAGAGAAATACTCGAGGAGTGGACGCACAAGAGATATAAAAAATAATCTTTGTGGGTCATAAGGGTCATTAAATTCAACAGACCAACGTTTAATGAAACCGAAAACACTCTTCGCTTTATTTACGATAAAAGAGATATGTTGGTTAAAACACAGCTTGGGATCAAACAGACCGCCAAGGTCATTATATGTAGAGACTCGCTCGAGTTGGACGTTTTCAATCATGTAGGTAAACAAATGAAGCTTACAACCGATGATACGTCATGAACTTACATTTGGAGATATTTAGATTTAGTATTGTGATGAACACCAAGAATGTAAAGAATCAAGATCCTCTTGGAGTCTGAGATGGGAGGCACCATCTTGAAATGAAAGGCACAATTTTACATCATCAGCGTACATGAGGACACGAGAATGTGAGATGGATAAAGGGACCTCATTTACAAAAATGTTAAACAATAATGGGCCTAGATGGCTTCCTTGAGGAACAGTAGAAGTGACAAAGACTGAACTTAAATAACACTCGTTGAACCCTATTTCTCAAATAAGATGCAATCCAACAAAGAAGATGTTGTGGAAAATTTAAAAGGTCAAGAGTATGTACAAGCAGATCATGATTAACAGAATCAAACGATTTACTGAAGTCAGTGTAAATAACATCAGTTTAACGTTTATCCCTAAAACCAAGATTTACAAAAGATGTAAACTCAAGCAAATTTGTAGTTCAAGACCGCTTTTTCATAACACCGTGTTGGCACGGAGAAATAATTGTTTTACAAAAGTGATAAAAGGTTGCAGTGAGAATTTTTAAACAATGTTGGGATTGCAGAAAGTTTAGCAACACCCCTGTAATTGGATATGTCAGCTTTGTAACATTTTTTTGTGTAGGGGAACAATAAAGGATTCCTTCCAGATAGAAAGGAAAGATGAGCTCTGAAGTGATAAAGTGAAAAGTGTCAAAAGTGGCTTACACAGAGACTCCGCACAGTGCTTAAGCAGACAACTAGGTATTTTGTCTGGGGCGGGTTAGTAAGTGGATTTCAACGATTTTAAAATTATAAGAAGACACTCCTCTCTAATAACTGGAGTAACAATGATGTTACAATGGGAAATGGGATATGGATACCGGTTTTGAATATAGGATTCAAAGGAACAAGTCGATTGAAAGAATTTTGCAAGCAGGTCTGCAATACCCAAGTCACTGTGACCATGTTCATTAACTAGATACAATGATGAGGGAAATAAAGAAGACGTGCGCTTTGAGTTCACAGAGTTGTAAAGCTGCTTAGAAAATTGGAGTCTACAACGTTATTATAATAAAGGTTATTTGATAAAAGAAAAGTAGCCCGGGCCCCACAAAAGCAAAAGCATTAGAAGAGCCAGAACTCTTAAATTTTTTATAGAGCCTCTACTTAATGTTCTTCAGATCAGAAAGTCTTCTTGTATGCCAAGGTGGTTTCTGTGACACTTTCAAAATAGTGTTACAGGGGACATAGGCATCCAATATATATGACTTCATAGAAAAAATTAATAGCAGAAGTCATATCACTGCAATTATACAAAAAAGGCAAATCTATTCCGATAAAGACTGCATTTAAATGGGTAAAGTTCACTTTGCGAAAATGAAATCGACGCTTACAAGTAGATGTGGAGTCTGAAACAGGACGGGTTACAGAATGGGATATTTCAAAAAAAAAAAACAAAATCATTACTAAGAATACAAGATTTATGAAAATAAATATGAGTTTTATACAATCGACTCTCTTATTGTTATTAAAAAAGAGCTCGAACATAGATTGTACTTTTTAAATTAGGAAATAACTCTTTTGAAGATACCACCAATTTAAATGAAAATGTAACTGATTTAAACGAAACCCTGAACTTGAAAGAACAATTGCAAAAAGTATTAACTAGTAGTTTAGAAAATAGTTTAAACAGAAAAACGTATACTCTGTCTGAAACAATTGTCAAAGAAATTGACATATCTTGTAATAGTGGAGACAGGGCTGAACAAAATGTTCCTGTGGTTTCTTATGCCGTTTATGCTTTGCTCTCTGATAAGTGATTACGCTTCGGTGAGCGATTTTGGAATAAAAAAAGTTTTCTTGTTGTTTCTTGTGCCGTCAAGCAAGGCCACAACGTAAAGAACATAAAAACTATTTTGTGCTCTGCTATCTGTTCAGTTTATGATCGCGCAGCTATATTAATATTTTTTTTTTTATCGGCAAAAAAGCATCGAAAGCCGGTCCGGTCTACAACCGAGTGCGGGACTTTAACCGCGCTAAAAACTACCGCCCCATGTCCTACTGTACCCCTGGAACTGTTTTTAAATATTTCGTCGGAAGGGAGGGGGGAGCATCGCTGCTCAAAGACTTTCTGTCCGATATTTTGTGGGTCTCCTATTGTGCTGTTTGTCAGTAGGTTTTGCCTACACGTCAACAAACTATGGATCAATGCGTGCTGCCGTGTGCCAGACGGTCACTTTGCTCACGCCGTCGTTCAGCGGCTCTGTTGCGTTCCAGTGTGCGGAGAGTAAACATAATGGCAAACAATGCCGTTTTTACTGCTTGCCACTTCTCTGGAGATTGGCACATGTGTTGCACCAGGTTTTCTATTGTTGGTGGTTCGCCAAAATACTCTTCTGTCTGTGCTCTCTCTACGGTAAATCGGGGGCAACAGAAAAGAAAGTGCTGGTCATCTTCGGCGATGCCAACGCAGACAGGACAGAAGGGATCCTCCTCATGCTTAAAACGGTGCAGGTAGTATTTAAAGCATCCGTGTCCGCTTAGCATCTGCGTCACGTAGAAATCTACTTCCCCGTGGTTCCGTGTTATCCACACATCCAGTCTGGGAATTAGGAAGAAAGTCCAGCGCCCTTTCTCTGATGTTTCCCACCTTCTTTGCCATTCCCGGATGCTGTTTTGACGCTCCTCTTCTTTAGATGCTCCAGCGCCTGTGTTGTGTGTTCGTTGCAATTCACGAGCCATTATGTCAATTGGTGACATGGACGCTATTACCTCTATCGCCACGTCCGACACCGTGCGAAAGCCGCTTGCAACACGCAGCGCGCTTAGCCGGTACTGCGAGCGGATACCCGCCATATACGAGCTCCTTAGTGTTGCTTCAGCCCATACTGGCGCCGCGTAGAGTATGATAGAGGTGACTACACTGGCTAACAGCTTTCGTTTGTTTGCTCGGGGATCGCCTATGTTTGCCATTATGCGGAATAAGGCTCTAGTGACTTTAGCCGCTTTGTCATTTACATTGGCCAGGTGGTCCCTGAAGGTCAGCGTAGCATCAATTAACACTCCCAAATATCTAATAGAAGGTTGGGAGGTTATGTAAATATCGCCTACACGAAACGCGAAGACCTCTCGCACTTTCCTCGTGGACAGGAGAACTGCTTCCGTCTTTTCCGCTGCCAACTCCAAGTGTGCTTGGTTAAGCCGGGACCTGACTTTTGCTGTATCTATACTGCACCGGACTTGCACTTGCTCTAATGTTTTTCCCACGACCACTAGTGCAATGTCGTCAGCGTATCCAATTAGGGTTGCACCTGCGGGTAAGCTCATCCTGAGAATCTCGTCATACATCACGTTCCACAATGTAGGACCCAGGACCGAGCCCTGTGGGACACCACACGTGACTCCGTATTGTTTCACGCCGTCGTCAGTGTTGTACAGCAAAACTCTGTCTACGAAATAATTGGATATTATTCGCATTAAGTATCTCGGAGTTCCAATACTATGTAGAGCTTGCATAATACGCTGCCAGCTAGCCGTGTTGAAGGCATTCTTGATGTCTAAGGTTACTACGGCACAATATTCTTTGTCACCGCCTTTCCACCTAGTGCCACATGTCACCCTACGCGCAATATTTGTTACAGCTTGAATCGCATCAACCGTCGATCTACCACGGCGGAATCCATACTGTGCATCAGATAAAGCGTTCCTTGTCTCCATTGTGTCCTGCAGGCGATTGACAATGATACTTTCCTGTATCTTGCCCATAGTGTCGAGCATGCAAAGCGGCCTATACGCGGATGGGAGGTCTGGTTGCTTATTGGGTTTCAGCAACAAGACAAGCCTCTGTCGTTTCCATATGTTGGGAAATATTCCTTCGGCGAGGCATACTGAGTATATTTTCGCGAAGGTTGTCGGATCCGCCTTCATTGCAGCCTTCAGGGCAATGTTAGGGATTCCGTCAGGCCCTGGTGCTTTTTATCTCCTTGCTTACTCAGCGCCTTTACTATTTCTTGGGTAGTAACCTCTGGTGCTTCTGCAACGTCTGCGAAGGAGTCGGCAGGCTCTACTGGGTCACAAGTGGGGAAAAAAGTAGCAACAACGTTAGCCATTAACGCTGGGTCGGACGGCTGTGTAGACTTTGGTCCCTTCACTGTGCTCATCACCACTCTGTAGGCCTTGCCCCAGGGGTCAATTTCGCAGCTATCTCGTAACTCCTTGAAACAGTTTCCCTTGCTCGCTTTTATTGCTTTATTTAGAAGTTTCCTTAGCGTCCGGAAAGTCTCGTGTAGTTGCTCCCAGTTAGGATGAGTTCTACCGCGCTGCGCCTTTCTGCGGGCTTGGTTACAGCGCCTCCTGAGATCAGCTATCTCGTCATTCCACCAATAAGCAGCCTCTCGCAGTAGCATCCGTGTTTTCCTTGGACCCAGGACATCGAGGCATCACATGCTGAATAGATACGTTCTGTAATGCTCTCAGCCATGACATTTGCTCCATCGGCGACAGTTGTACCATCGTCCCATATTTGTAGGAAACAGTCCTTATCGAATACTCGATCCCTCCAACCTATAGTTTTCACTAGGGATAACTGCCTTCCGCTCGGCTGTGACGCTACTTCGATGATTAATGCACGATGATCGCTATTCGTGTAAAAATTGCCGATTTTCCATGTCGTTTGAGGAGCAATTGAGCTATGCACGAAAGTAAGATCGATGACCGAACTTCTTCCACCAACTTCGAATGTGGGCTGTCCATCATTGAATAGTTTCATATTCAGCGTATCTAGGCATTCCATGAGGATTCTGCCCCGCTGGTTCGTCCATCTACTACCCCACATGGTAGACCAAGCATTAAAGTCACCCGCAATGATTTTTGGCGTCTTTGTGCTAGCTTCCGTAACTAACTCCGTCATGAGCCGTTCAAACTGATTTATGTCCAGGCTTGGGGGGGCATAACACGAGAAAAAGTAAATGCCGTTTACTTTTACCCAAGTGAAGCCAAAATGAGGAGTCAATGCCTTACTTTGAGGGGCTTTCCCGTCCGTGACCCATATAGCCGCCTTGCAGGATGCATCTGACGTCCATTCAAGTCCTATCATGTTGCGGTATTGCTCGCATATTAGGACAAGATCGAGACGCTGCTCGAAGACCGTTTGTCGCAGCAAGTTTTGGGCTGCCGCACAGTGGTTAAGATTGAGTTGGACGATTTTCATTGATTTCCTGTTTTCTTAGCCCTTTGGCGTTCCGGGTAACGGGGACACCCCGCTGCATGGTTACCACTGCATAGCGTACTTCTTCTTGCCCACATCTCCTACAGAGGTTGCTGCGGTCTGCACTCTCCTTGCAATTTTGCGCTTGATGGTTGTACCCCCAGCACTTATGACACCTGGTTGGTTCGGCGCAGTCCCAAACTCTGCAGGATACCCATCCTATGCGCACTCGCTGTATACTCAGAGCTTTGTTGGCATCCGCTACAGGCAGCACAATGTAGGCTGTCTGTGTACCACGGCGTACCGTCCCTATGTTTCGTACCGATGACTCATCTGGGCGACGTATTTCACACTGTGTGTGAAGGGCGTCACACACTTCCTTAGCGGTTGTGATTTCATCCAGAGCCTTAAGCTGAATCGTCACCGTGTGCGTTTTTGCAAAGACTTTGGCCACACCGCATAGTGTTTCCTCAATTGCCGTCTGGAATTCCGAGGTGTTACGATCTGGTACCCGTTTGAGTTGTAGCAGCAATTCGTTTTTCGCAGTACGTAGCACAGCTTTGACGTTCTCACCTAGGCTCTTGAGCAGCAGCTCACTTCGAATCTTTCGCAAGATCTCCGCGTAAGAGGTATTCACGGCTTCCGAAATGATGAGGACATCCGGCTTCGATCTGATGCCCTTATCCCGTTTGTTCCGTCCAGGCACTTTGGTTCAGTCCTTTACTTGCGGTAAATTCTATACCTCCTGGTCCAGGCTTCTTGCCTTCTTCGGGGGATTCCTTGGCTTTGGAGTTGGCTTTGATGTTGTTGCTGTTTTGGGAGACACTCCTTGGTCAAAGTTAGCGTTTTTGCCCTCTTTCATATGATCTTTAAGGGCAGCAGCTAGAGAGGGATGTCTCTTTGTAGGAGGTGCCTCCAAGTTGCCTTCCAGTTCACTTTTATTTTTTCCGGCTGTTCACAGCAAGGGAGAAGTTATCTCTCCTTATTACCGCTTTGGCTTTCTCGTCCCTTTGCTCTATAGCAGAGAGCTCATACAGAGCCTTTATGCTCTCTACCGTATCTCTCATATGCTTATTTATAGATCGCCTTGGCCTTCCGTCAGTGCCAATTTCTTTCAGCATATACGTCAAGCTTCGAATCTTCTCTCCCAGCTGATGAAGGGGGTGAGGCCGTTTGATACTTTCCCCTGGTTGGTGGCATAAGACGGGCTCACTGCCCTTTGACCATTTAATCTTGTCGGTGATCAAGGGATACATCATATAGGTCTGAAAGGATTGCTCTCCTCTTCGGTTTTTCCTGTAGCTTTGTCCGATGCAGTAACCAGGTTTCCTCGTAGCATTGTCTGTTACGGTGGCCGAGTGCACCTCCTTAGCATTGTGATAGTTTGATGACGACGACCCGGTGCCTGCTTGCCCACCCACCAAAGCCACCGGTACTGGAGATCCGACTCCCTGCACCGTACACTTCATTCTTTCCTTCTTATCCATATTGGTTTTTTTCTGGGAGCCTTCCCATATCGTTTTATAAGCCTACCGGCAGGCTATCTATTACTGCCGACTTTTCAGGTACAGACAGGTGTTTGATGATATTGATGTACTACGCACATATTCATAGTGTATGAGGCCTTTTTTCAGAGTAACGATATTTAGCTTAATCGTGAAAAAGTTCCACCACTACCCTACGATCAGCTGTTGTCTCATTCGCACTTTTGAGTGAAAATTAAATTTAACAATAATTTCACCCAAATTTGAAGAAAAAATACTGCTCGACATCACTGCCTAAAACCAGTCACATTGACGCCATGCGCACTTGGCTCCAGCAGGTAAGTATAACACTTTGTGGCACTTTCAACAATTCACAACACTTATAATATTCTCATTTCCAGGTTTTGGACGGAGCACACTAAAAAAACACACCTTCACTCACGCACAACACACATATCTCCTATATCATCAGCTATGTTGATATTTTTTTTTTTTTGGTCATTTATTGAAAAAAAAGAACTTTAAAAGACAACATTATATTACAAATAGACAAAAAAAACATACTGTAACAAAAAAAAGAGAAAGAAATAGGATGACAGTAGGGTAGGGATGTACCAGGACCTTACGGGACTGCCGATTAAGCAAAGCTTCATAAGGTTGGTACTGTACTCATTAGCAGACATCTAGGTTTCAGCGGGAACTCTCTATGCTGCGGAGCTTTTTCATGACATCAGCTGCAAACTTCGAAACAGCATTCCACTTGTATTGGTTCTCCAGGATGTGACTTATTAGGTTCGAAACCGATGGCCGCTCCCTGTAAAATCTTCTGCATCTGGTTAATACATGCTCAGGGTCTTCCTCGCATTGATTGCCGCAATGTGTGCACCAAGAACCGTCGTCGTGATGGAACCTGTACAGGTACTGCCGGAAGCATCCGTGACCGCTCAGTAGCTGAGTGAGGTAATAGTTTACCTCACCATGCTTCCTTCCAATCCATTCGGGTAAGCTGGGAATAAGGTTGTACGTCCAGTGACCCTTCGTTGAGCTATTCCAGCTACTCTGCCACGTCTAGATGGAAGAGCATCGTTTTTGTGCCCACAATGCTCTTACCTCATCTGGGGGCCGCGCTCTCCAGGTATAAGCCTCCGCTCGATGGCGACTAGGTCTATTAGTACCAGCTCAGCGAGAACTAGAGCAGCTTCATCCGATACCGTACGGAAAGCACTAATGACTCTGAGCGCTCCTAGTCTGTAGACGCTCTCAAGGTATCTCCTGCATGATACCATATTCATTGCCTTAGTCCAAACCGCTGCTCCGTAGAGCATCATGGATTTGGTTGCATTCAGCAAAAGCAGTCTACGCCCTTGTTTAGGACCCCGCGTGTTTAACAGTATTCTCGAAAGGGCCTTGCATGACCTAGACAACCTGTCACTGGCGTATGTCAAGTGCTGTTTGAAGTTAAGCCTATGATCTAGGGTAATCCCTAGATACACCAACGAACTTTTTGTTGTGATTGACCCGCTGCCCGAAATAGCTTCTAAGTATTCGCAGCAGGTACCTCGCAACTCCGTATTTAGTAAGCCCGTCCGTTATTCTATCCCAGTTTGCTGAGTTAAAAGCGTTCCTTATGTCGAACGTGACCACAAGTTAGTATTCTTTTGCGCCGCCTGCCCAACGTCTGCCACGGATCGCTTCCAGCGCAATCTTGACCATTTCCTCCGATACCGCGTCGATGGTTGATCGCCCTTTCCTAAAACCAAACTGTGACGGGCAGAGACCTCCTCTTAGCTGTATTTTTTCCTCGATTCTGCTCGCTATGATCTTCTCCAGTGCCTTGCCCGCCGTGTCCAATAGGCAAATTGGGCTATAAGAAGATGGTTCGCCTGGTGGTTTCCCTGGTTTGGTGATGAGAACTAGTCGGTTCCAGGACGGAAAAACGCCCTCAGATAGGCAGAGGTTGAATAAGTCCGCAAAGGAAACACTCCCAAGCCACAAATTAAATTGCGCCAGACTTCGAAGCCGCACATATAACAACGCCGTAATTTTAAAGTAGTCAGCACTGCGTTCAGAAAAGTCAAATCAGTCAGCGTTTACTAAGTGATTGGAAAAAGGTCAGCGATTGGTTCCGTTGAACGCGCCTTACGATTGGTTCTGCTGAACGCGCCCTTTCTCTGCGTCGTCGCACAGCTTGAAGAAACAACGCCTTTTACTGTCCCTGAGTGCTCGTTTTAAGGATCTCCCACATGAGTGGTAACACTCCCGCAGTTCGAGAAAATGACTTGAGCACCTGGCCCGCTGATAGGCCCTACGTGCCAAAATGGAGTTTTGTCTCGTTATCACAATTTCCTCGTTCCACCAAAATACTGCCTCCTGGTGGCGGCAATGAGATCTTCTGGGTTGCATGCTGGAGCCACATGCTTGCTTAATGGCCCGTTGGGTCCAGATGGCCATATCTTCTGCAGGTCCGTCTAAAGCTGGTATCTGTAGGGTGGTATAGAAAGTCTGAGGGTTCAGCGTTAACTCTCTGTAGCCCCCCAAACCGGATATAGCTATTTTCTGGGGATATTGCTATCCGCAGTATCCTCACAGAGTATGGCTTTGTGGTCGCTCAGAATCCACTTGGAGGAGTTGAAAAGAGAGGGACTTATAAACGTAAGATCCCCTATTGACCCAATACCACCTTTCGTGAAGGTGTGCTCAGAGCCTGAATTCACGCATCCAGGGTTGCGAATGCCTTCAACAGAGAGTGCCCCTTACAGTTTGTGATCGTGGAGCCCCAGTCTGTATCCCACGCATTAAAATCACCGGCGATGATGAGAGGGTGTCGGTCTCTTGCGTCGGTGACGAGCTCATCCAGCAACCCTCCAAATTCGCTCATGCCTAAATTGGGAGGAAATTAACAGCTATATATATTGGATATATACCACTTACTTTTGCTCTCGCGAAGCATCTGAAAGAACTTCTTGAGGTAACGGTCCTCCGGATTACACTGCAGACGTATATGGCTGCCTTACGGTCTATGTAGGGCTCGCTCAAGATAGCCACGTCAACCTCATGCTTTCGAATCGTCGGCGAAAGTAGGTCATGGGCCGCAACACAATGATTCAAGTTAAGTTGCAGTAACTTGAAAATTGTTTTTTTTTTTTATTTCGTTCTTCCTTCTAGCGGCGCAGAGCAGTGTCGACTGCCGGTTATGTGGTTGGTGTCGCCCAGTTGTCTCGCAGCACAGACGAAACACCTTGGTATGTTAGTGCAGGTTTTCACCCGGTGCCCTTCTTCTCAGTATCTTAGGCAGCAGTTGTTTCTGTCTACTGCAGTCTTGCATGTACTAGATTTCTAAGAGTAGCCACCTGTGTTCCAGCATAGGCAAGGCGGAGACTTTGTATATATCCTCTATCTACCTCTATCTCAAACTGCTCCTTACAGGATGTTACAATGTCATCCATATCAGTGGCATTATCGATATCGAGGATCACCAGTAGGATCTCCTGTGTTAACGAACGAGTGCAGAACCTACCGCGATCTTGAGCTGCTGAAAGTTTTCCTTCATGGGGCCATCCATCTCCAATAGGACATCTCCCTTCAACGTCTTTCGTATTCGGTTGACATTGTTACTAACTTCCTTAAGACTCCGTATTTGGGTTTTGCGAGTACCAGGGTAGCATTTCTTCTCAAAGGCTGACGAGCGTTAATCGTCCTTGTCATTTTTGGTGGTGTTCTCCTCAGCCTGTCTTTTGGGTCCCTTGCCCTCTTAGGCATTCCTATACCACGCAGAGTGACTGCCGCAGCCGTGTGCGTCCCTGCATGAGACGCTTCTTTCTGGGTGGCACACATCTCCATTACTTTCTTTTGTAGTGATGATAGAGTCACTATTTTGTCACGCATCACCTGGTTGATGTGTCTCTTTTCTTCGTCGATAATGGCGACTAGGTCCTCCATCCGAGACTTCATTTCTTCTAGCTCTGAATTTAGTTTGGAGCTACCGGGCTTGGTCCGCTTCTCATCTACTGGTTTCAGGACACTAGATTAATCAGTTTTATCTCTTTTTTGAACCAGTTGCCTAGGAGACCTCAACGTTTTCGAGCTCGCCTTAAAAACATCTTCTGTAGTGCCCCCGTTATTCATACCGAACACCTCATCTCTAGACTATCTGCTTGCAATTTATATATGCAAATCTTTGATTGAGATGCATATATTTGCAGCACAGAGTAGTCAGATACGTGTAGTATATGACCCCTTTTGGTAGAGTAACGAAAAAATCGATTACTGAAATAATGGAAGTTTCGTGCACTAGGTCCATACTTCAAAACGATCAGCTGTTCGTCTAGCTCACGATGCTGCTGAATTTAAATTTTAACTTATTTATTGGAAAAGCGAACTAAATCCAACAAGAAAACGTCTAAAAGGGACAATCACAACATCCAAGGTGTCAACACGCCGTCAGATGCGTCGGCTATTTCAGGTACGTGGCGAAAGTATCTTTTTCAATCACCAATATTCACAAAATAATTTTTTTTCCAGGATCGCGCAAAAAACACGTCTGTCGCACAAAAAACATTATAATGTCCATTGATATATTTTTTTTTTCGGAAGAAAGCATCGAAAGCCAGCTCGGTCTACAACCGAAGTGCGGAACTTTAACCACGCTAAAAACTTCCGCTCCGTGTCCTATGTCCCCCCGGCACTGTCGTTAGATATTTCGTCGGGAAGAAAGGAGGAGCATAAATGCTCAAACGTGAATCTGTCGCAAGGAAAAATGGGTCTCCTAATGTTTCTGCGTTGTTCGTAGGTCGTAACTGCACGTCCAGAACCTACGATCCCCTGTCCGGTTATGCAGTTTCACGGTCAGCCTGTGTACGCAATCGTTCAGCTGCTTTGCTACGTTCTGCTACATGGAGGGTGCACATGATTGTGGCTGAGGCCGGCTTCACAGCCTCCCATTTTGCTGGTGATCCAATCATTCCAAACATTTGCCGCACCAGGTTATCCAAAGCGAGTGGCTTACCAAAGTACCCCTCTACTTGCGCTCTTTCGTCACTGAATCTTGGACAGCAAAATAGAAAGTGGTGAGCATCTTCCACGGAGTTGGCGCAGACAGGACAAAAAAGGTCCTCGTCTTGCTTGAAACGGTGCAAATAGAATTCAAAGCAACCGTGTCCTCTATCGCAATACTGTTCGAAAACAGCTTGCAACACGCAGAGCACTTAGTCGGTGGATCGACCGAATACCTGTCATGTATGTGCTCTTCAATGTTGCGTCTGTCCATACTGGTGCCGCATGAACGACGATGGAAGCAACAACCCTTGCTAGCAGCTTCCGTGTACTGGCTCGTGGTCCGCCTATATTCATCATAATGAGATAAGACTCTGTTTGTACCCCCCGGTTTTTGATGGATGGTTGAGAGATTATGTAGCAGTCTCCTATCTAGAACGAGAATGTCTCGCGTACTTTCCGTGTGGTCAGGAAAACCACTTCAGTTTTCTCGGCTGCCAACTCCAAATGCGCCTGATTAAGCCATCTCCGAACCCTGACTGCAGCTTCGCTGCACAGAGCATGCACTTGCTCAATCGTTTTTCCCACAACCACGAGGGCAATATCATCAGCGTATCCAATCAATTGCACGCCTGGGTGGAGGCTCATCCTGAGAACGCCATCGTAAGTAATTTGCGATTATCCGCATCAAGTACCTTGGCGTATCAAACCTGCTGAGTGCTTGCATAATACACGGCCAACTTGCCATATTAAAGGCATTTTTAACATCCAGAGTCACTACGACACAATACTCCTCATCACCTCCTTACCATCTGGTTCCAATTACTGCCCTTCGCGCTATATTCATTACTAATTGTGTAGCGTCCACCGTAGATTTCCCACGACGAAATCCAAACTGACGATCGGACATCGCGTTTGGTCTCTCCAAAATAGCTTGAAGGCGGCTCACAATGATACTTCCTTGTATCTTGCCTAGTGAGTCAAGAATGCAGAGTAGCCGGTATGCAGAAGGATAGTCTGGTTATTATTGGGCTTAAGTAGCAAGACTAGTTTCTGTTTTTTTCCAAATGGCCGGGAAAGATCCCTCGGCAAAGCATGCAGAGTACATTGAAGAAGCTTGAAGAAGCTCTTCAGGTGTAACCTCTGGGGCTTCTGCCACGCCTGCGAATGTATCGGTTAGCACCATTGTGTCACACACACATTACCCATCAACTCGGGGTCAGACGGCTGTAGAAGATGAGATCCCTTAACTGTGCTCATTACAACCTTGTAGGATTTTCCTCATGGGTCTATATCAGAGCTGTCACGTATATGCTTAAAGTATATGCTTTGCTCGACCTTATTGACTTCGAGAGGAGCTGCCTTAGCGTTTTGTAATTTACCCGGTCTCTCCATCCTTTAATTTGACAAGAGGATTGCAGTGTTCTATCTATCGGGTGCGATGTAACCTCAATTACGATAGCACGGTGGTCGCTATTTGTGTAAAAATCACCGATACACCATGTCGTATGCCGCGCAATGGAGCTGTGCGCAAAGGATCGCTTTTCACCGGCCTCAAAGGTAAACTGTCCATCATTTAAAAGCTCAATGTTGAGTGTGGCCATGCTCAATCAACACTCTGCCACGTTGATTCGTGTATCTGCTACCCCATACTGTAGACCAGGCATTCAAATCTCTTGGTCGGAGTCCTTGTTCGCTTCAGCTACTAACTCCGTTATGAGCTGTTCAAACTGGTTGATTTTCATACTTGGAGGTGCATAGCGTGAATAGAGGTATATGTTATTAACCTTAACCCATGTTAAACCAGTAGGAGGTGTGATATGATTTTGTGTATGTGCGTGTCTCAGTTTTTTTTTTTTCAGTCGCTGTTGGTAACGTAATTGAATGTGCAACTGTACTTGCTTGTACACGCGTGTGGCGT
This sequence comes from Amiota mariae, assembly GCA_035041805.1. Taxonomy (NCBI): domain Eukaryota; kingdom Metazoa; phylum Arthropoda; class Insecta; order Diptera; family Drosophilidae; genus Amiota; species Amiota mariae. Next base: position 256,694 of record JAWNKV010000318.1, read on the forward strand.
CATAGAGTATAAGAAAAAGCAACAACAACGAGAACATCGACAAATAGAATAAAAGAACAGTTAGATGCAGATGAACAATTGAAAGAAAAAAGAACAGAGACACCTCGAAAATTTTGTGATCGCGCATCTATATAATATAACTTTGTGCGTGCGCGCGTCTGTTGTTTTTTTTTAATATCGTTGTTGGTATAAATTAACTAAATTAAAACAGTTGCTTCCCTAGAACTGCATTATGTACATATAGAAATTGGGAGCTACAATTATTTCAATTAGTTTTTAAAGGTCATACTACGTTCTTTTATGAGTCCCAAATCAAGACTAACTATCACTCACGAAATCAAAATCAATCGATCACGTTTGATGTTCGATGAGCGGTCATGAATAACGGCTTCTCATTTATTACTAAAACCGTATGCCGCTAAATCCGTTAACCTATGGCACGTTTTAATGCCCTACTGCATTTTGGAATGTTATGTTAACTTATCTAAACGTAATTGAATGTGCAGTTCTGCATGCTTGTGCACGTGTGTGATGGACAAATAAAAGAAAGAACAGTTAGATGAAGATGAACAATTAGGAGAAAAAAGAACAGAACCGCCAAGCAAGTTTTGGCACGAAAAAATAAAAATTATATATAAAATATATTTTTTCTCTTCTGTTTTGTGCCGTTAAGTGCGCAGTTTTTACACAAGATGAGAGACGCCAAAACATTTTGAGTACAGTTTGTGAATGTGATTCAAGGTCCAAGTAGGGCATAAAGAAAAAATGAGAGCGGCGAGGGAGATGTAGCTGAAGGACGCAGAAAAAGCCAGACCAAGTGAGCGTGGTGATCTACAAGTTGCAACAGAACAAGAGTCAAGTGACAGTGGCGAGAGAGTTGTAGCTGAAGGACGCAGAAAAAGCCAGAGCAAGTGAGAGAGGTGATCTGCAAGTTACCACAGAACAATACTCAAGTGACAGTGGCTTAGTAGTTGTAACTGAGGGACGCAGAAAAAACTGAAGCAAGTGAGCGTGGTGATCTGCAGGTTACAACAGGCATGATCTGATAACTGTTAATTTCGAAAACGTCGTTTGGTGTTTAAGTTAGACTAGTAAAAAGTTGATTAAGTTATCTTTAGTAAATAACCGTATGAGACTTGTTATCATGGACGCAAGGTAGATTTTAAATTTGAAAGTCGTTGAATTGGGGGAGAAGGTAAGGGAGCTAAATCTCAATACAGTGGGTAGGAAAAGTGTGTTGCAGGACAGAATGTTAGATTACCATAACATAGACAAATCGCAATTCATTTTACGTGACGTAAAGGACAGTGTATCATCGTTCTCCGGCACCAGTCAATCCGACATCAATCAATGGTTGATTGATGTCGAATTCAAGAATGTTGCGACCACTGCAAATTGGGATGAGTTACAGAAGTATATTTACGCCAAACAATTACTCGAATGCGTGGCAAAATTGTTCGGCAGATGGCTTAAATGTGTAAGAGGCTGGGACAAACTTAAAAAGATGCTTAAAGAAGAGTTTGGTGAGAAGTTATGCACATCTGAAGTCCATGCTTTCTTAAGGAAGAGGCAGAAATTGCCTAACGCGAGCTTGATGGAATATTTATACAGTTTAATTGAAATAAGAAAGCAGGTTAACCTGGATGACGAAAGTTTAATAGCGTACTTCGTAGAAGGCATACCTGATAGTAAAATAAACAAGTCGAATTTGTACAGATGCAAAACTTGTTAAAAGAACAAATCAAGTTTATGAGAAAATGAAGGATGATAACACGGAGAAGAAGGAGAAAAGGGAGTCGAATCCACATAAGAGAAAATTGTTTAAATGCAACAAAAAATCTCACATGACGAAATATTGTAGTTTGGATTTCTCGTGCTACAACTGCAAAAAGTCGGGTCACATCGCGAAAAATTGTGCCCAGAAGAAAACGGTCAAGGAGGAAAAAGTATCGATTTTTAAAATAAGCAAGAAAAAGAAGCTTAATCCACAAACAGCTTACCATAAACGATGTACAAGTTTTAGCCATGATTGACTCTAGATGCGACTTGTGCTTCATTCCGGAAGATATTTCCAAACAATTCAAGGGTATAGAACTAGCCAAAAGCACGAAAAGAATGAATAGAATAGGCACAGGGGAATTAACTATCATTGGGTAATTTGAGACAAATATAGCAGTAGATGGCGTGAATTTCAAGATCACTTTTAACGTAGTCAGAAGTATTGACCTGGAGAGTAAAGCGATCATAGAAACGACGTGATAAATTTAGTAGAGATTACTCTGAGTTCCCGTGACATCACATTCAAGGCTAAAGACGAAAAATATACAAAAACATTTAGATATGTGCGAGAAAAGGAATTGATAGTTGAGCAAGTCAGACAAAGTAACCTTAGACATTTAGACAAAATGCAAAGAACAACAGTGGAGAATGATAAATGAATACATACCAAAAATAATGATGGATTCTCATGTCACCCATGGGAAACCTCTTATACGAATAAGTTCATCATCGAGAAACAAGTTTAACGGTGGCTTGACGAAAGGATCATAGTCCCAAGTTCATCGGAATATGCCTCTAAAGTTGTACTAGTAGCGAAGAAAGACGGTTCGAAAAGATTGTGCTACGATTACAGAAGAATTAACTTAAGAATCAAAAAGGACAACTTCCTCATAGCACTAATTGACAATGTGTTGGAAAATTTACAAGGATCGAAGGTATCCACTACGTAAATGGATTTTTCCACGTTCCAGTTGAAGAAGATTCGAGGAAATTTACATCTTTTGTCACACACAATGGGCAATACGTGTTCACACACGTCCCATTTGGTATATTAAATTCACCTGTAGTTTTTTGTCGCTAGATCAATGCAGTGCTAAGAGAGCTCATACGAGTACATGTAATGAAGATTGTTATGTACATGGACGATATAATCAATACTAATAAAGATGTGCAGCAAGGAATAGAACATTTAAAAGAATTTTTAGCCGTTTAAATTTCTGGGCTATGAAATTGAAGACGGAAATATTTCACCAATATCTGACAAAATTGAGGCTGTTGTTAATTTTCCGGTACCAAAAAGTAAGAAAGCATTACAAAGGTGTTTGGGATTTACAACGTTTCATTAAAAAATATGCCTTGGAACCTAAACCATTGACTGTTGTGTTGCGAAAAGATAACAAAACACCGGACAACAAGAACATTGAGTCTGATAGCTTTTGAGTATTTAAAGCAACTGATAATAAAAGCTCTGATTCTGAAGCTGTACATTCCGAACCCAATAACAGAAATACATACTGACGCAAGCATGTCTGAATTCGGAGGTGTTTTGATGCAAATAGATCCAGAAGAACAGCTTTTCCACCCAGCTGAGTTCATGAGCAGTAAAACTAAACCTTATCAAGTACAGTTCCTACGAGATAGAAATACTGGCGGTGGTGAATGCGATTAAGAAGTGGCGAGTGTTTTTGGGTTGAAATGTAAGATAATTACTGACTGTAACGCATTTGCTATGAAGATTAAAAAGACGATGTACAACCAAGAGTAACGAGGTGGGCCAAGTTTCTATAAGAATTTGACTATGAAATAGAGCATACATCTGGATCTCAAATGAAACACGTAGATGGATTGAGTCGTTTCTCATGTTTCCTTATCGAAAACTCAACAAAGTATCGGTTAAGGGAAAAATAAAACGAAGACAAGTGTAATGAAAACTATTTTATGACAAACGAGGAACTTCTGGTAATTCCTAGAACAATGGAGGAGGATATTATAACCATGACACATTGCGAGGGTGTGAAGAAAACCAAAGAGTTGATTGAAAGAAGTTATTTCATACACGACATACAAAAAAATGTGGAAAAAATTGTTCAGAGCGGCGTCGAGGTAAAAGGAACGATTGCTGTCGCCGATTGACTAATAACAAGAGCCACTTGGAACGTATCATTTAGATCATGTGGGACCACTAACAGAGACCAAGAAGAAATACGAGTACAATCATATTTTAGCCTTGTTCGAAGGATTTTCAAAATTCGTGTAGCTGTACCCAACAAAGTATACTCGTACAGAAGAAGTCATCGAGATACTCAAAAAGCAAGCAGTAACATTTGGAAATCCTAGGCGCATAATTACAGATAGAGTAACAGCGTTTATGTCGAATAATTTTAAAGCTGGAAGTACACAAACGAATTCAACGATATGCTGCAATGTCGACAAACGCACCATTGCAGCTTCAAAGTATACAAATGACGTCAAACTACACAAATGACTTCAGCGTTATTGACTTCAGTAAACAGAAAACAGATGTGAATTTGAAAACTTGTCCATTTGACATACTATGTAGCGGTGGTGCATCCACGATATCAATACCAAAGTTGTTCTTCAATGTGGATTGGACACTGTGTGAGTGCAACGATTTTTCGTTGTCGCAGTAGATTATTTTATTATCCTGAAAAAAATTCACCAACTGTAGTAATGCTGTAGTAATGTCCAGAATTGTTCTTGATGCTATAGCTTGCACTATAGTGAATTTTGAAATCTTGTCAATGCAAGTTTGAAAATGTTTTGAATCCGTTGAGAAAATGTCGACATGAAGGTTTTCTCCACTGTATGTTGGGTGTGTTTTAAAGGATGTCTATCGTATTTTGTTTGAGAACATACCCTACAATTTGTTGCTTCTTCCTTGGATTTCTTTACCATTTCTGGAACAGAACAAGAGTCAAGTGACAGTGGCGAGAGAGTTGTAGCTGAAGGACGCAGAAAAAGCCAGAGCAAGTGAGAGAGGTGATCTGCAAGTTACCACAGAACAATACTCAAGTGACAGTGGCTTAGTAGTTGTAACTGAGGGACGCAGAAAAAACTGAAGCAAGTGAGCGTGGTGATCTGCAGGTTACAACAGGCATGATCTGATAACTGTTAATTTCGAAAACGTCGTTTGGTGTTTAAGTTAGACTAGTAAAAAGTTGATTAAGTTATCTTAAGTAAATAACCGTATGAGACTTGTTATCATGGACGCAAGGAAGATTTTAAATTTGAAAGTCGTTGAATTGGGGGAGAAGGTAAGGGAGCTAAATCTCAATACAGTGGGTAGGAAAAGTGTGTTGCAGGACAGAATGTTAGATTACCATAACATAGACAAATCGCAATTCATTTTACGTGACGTAAAGGACAGTGTATCATCGTTCTCCGGCACCAGTCAATCCGACATCAATCAATGGTTGATTGATGTCGAATTCAAGAATGTTGCGACCACTGCAAATTGGGATGAGTTACAGAAGTATATTTACGCCAAACAATTACTCGAATGCGTGGCAAAATTGTTCGGCAGATGGCTTAAATGTGTAAGAGGCTGGGACAAACTTAAAAAGATGCTTAAAGAAGAGTTTGGTGAGAAGTTATGCACATCTGAAGTCCATGCTTTCTTAAGGAAGAGGCAGAAATTGCCTAACGAGAGCTTGATGGAATATTTATACAGTTTAATTGAAATAAGAAAGCAGGTTAACCTGGATGACGAAAGTTTAATAGCGTACTTCGTAGAAGGCATACCTGATAGTAAAATAAACAAGTCGAATTTGTACAGATGCAAAACTTGTTAAAAGAACAAATCAAGTTTATGAGAAAATGAAGGATGATAACACGGAGAAGAAGGAGAAAAGGGAGTCGAATCCACATAAGAGAAAATTGTTTAAATGCAACAAAAAATCTCACATGACGAAATATTGTAGTTTGGATTTCTCGTGCTACAACTGCAAAAAGTCGGGTCACATCGCGAAAAATTGTGCCCAGAAGAAAACGGTCAAGGAGGAAAAAGTATCGATTTTTAAAATAAGCAAGAAAAAGAAGCTTAATCCACAAACAGCTTACCATAAACGATGTACAAGTTTTAGCCATGATTGACTCTAGATGCGACTTGTGCTTCATTCCGGAAGATATTTCCAAACAATTCAAGGGTATAGAACTAGCCAAAAGCACGAAAAGAATGAATAGAATAGGCACAGGGGAATTAACTATCATTGGGTAATTTGAGACAAATATAGCAGTAGATGGCGTGAATTTCAAGATCACTTTTAACGTAGTCAGAAGTATTGACCTGGAGAGTAAAGCGATCATAGAAACGACGTGATAAATTTAGTAGAGATTACTCTGAGTTCCCATGACATCACATTCAAGGCTAAAGACGAAAAATATACAAAAACATTTAGATATGTGCGAGAAAAGGAATTGATAGTTGAGCAAGTCAGACAAAGTAACCTTAGACATTTAGACAAAATGCAAAGAACAACAGTGGAGAATAATAAATGAATACATACCAAAAATAATGATGGATTCTCATGTCACCCATGGGAAACCTCTTATACGAATAAGTTCATCATCGAGAAACAAGTTTAACGGTGGTTTGACGAAAGGATCATAGTCCCAAGTTCATCGGAATATGCCTCTAAAGTTGTACTAGTAGCGAAGAAAGACGGTTCGAAAAGATTGTGCTACGATTACAGAAGAATTAACTTAAGAATCAAAAAGGACAACTTCCTCATAGCACTAATTGACAATGTGTTGGAAAATTTACAAGGATCGAAGGTATCCACTACGTAAATGGATTTTTCCACGTTCCAGTTGAAGAAGATTCGAGGAAATTTACATCTTTTGTCACACACAATGGGCAATACGTGTTCACACACGTCCCATTTGGTATATTAAATTCACCTGTAGTTTTTTGTCGCTAGATCAATGCAGTGCTAAGAGAGCTCATACGAGTACATGTAATGAAGATTGTTATGTACATGGACGATATAATCAATACTAATAAAGATGTGCAGCAAGGAATAGAACATTTAAAAGAATTTTTAGCCGTTTAAATTTCTGGGCTATGAAATTGAAGACGGAAATATTTCACCAATATCTGACAAAATTGAGGCTGTTGTTAATTTTCCGGTACCAAAAAGTAAGAAAGCATTACAAAGGTGTTTGGGATTTATAACGTTTCATTAAAAAATATGCCTTGGAACCTAAACCATTGACTGTTGTGTTGCGAAAAGATAACAAAACACCGGACAACAAGAACATTGAGTCTGATAGCTTTTGAGTATTTAAAGCAACTGATAATAAAAGCTCTGATTCTGAAGCTGTACATTCCGAACCCAATAACAGAAATACATACTGACGCAAGCATGTCTGAATTCGGAGGTGTTTTGATGCAAATAGATCCAGAAGAACAGCTTTTCCACCCAGCTGAGTTCATGAGCAGTAAAACTAAACCTTATCAAGTACAGTTCCTACGAGATAGAAATACTGGCGGTGGTGAATGCGATTAAGAAGTGGCGAGTGTTTTTGGGTTGAAATGTAAGATAATTACTGACTGTAACGCATTTGCTATGAAGATTAAAAAGACGATGTACAACCAAGAGTAACGAGGTGGGCCAAGTTTCTATAAGAATTTGACTATGAAATAGAGCATACATCTGGATCTCAAATGAAACACGTAGATGGATTGAGTCGTTTCTCATGTTTCCTTATCGAAAACTCAACAAAGTATCGGTTAAGGGAAAAATAAAACGAAGACAAGTGTAATGAAAACTATTTTATGACAAACGAGGAACTTCTGGTAATTTCTAGAACAATGGAGGAGGATATTATAACCATGACACATTGCGAGGGTGTGAAGAAAACCAAAGAGTTGATTGAAAGAAGTTATTTCATACACGACATACAAAAAAATGTGGAAAAAATTGTTCAGAGCGGCGTCGAGGTAAAAGGAACGATTGCTGTCGCCGATTGACTAATAACAAGAGCCACTTGGAACGTATCATTTAGATCATGTGGGACCACTAACAGAGACCAAGAAGAAATACGAGTACAATCATATTTTAGCCTTGTTCGAAGGATTTTCAAAATTCGTGTAGCTGTACCCAACAAAGTATACTCGTACAGAAGAAGTCATCGAGATACTCAAAAAGCAAGCAGTAACATTTGGAAATCCTAGGCGCATAATTACAGATAGAGGAACAGCGTTTATGTCGAATAATTTTAAAGCTGGAAGTACACAAACGAATTCGACGATATGCTGCAATGTCGACAAACGCACCATTGCAGCTTCAAAGTATACAAATGACGTCAAACTACACAAATGACTTCAGCGTTATTGACTTCAGTAAACAGAAAACAGATGTGAATTTGAAAACTTGTCCATTTGACATACTATGTAGCGGTGGTGCATCCACGATATCAATACCAAAGTTGTTCTTCAATGTGGATTGGACACTGTGTGAGTGCAACGATTTTTCGTTGTCGCAGTAGATTATTTTATTATCCTGAAAAAAATTCACCAACTGTAGTAATGCTGTAGTAATGTCCAGAATTGTTCTTGATGCTATAGCTTGCACTATAGTGAATTTTGAAATCTTGTCAATGCAAGTTTGAAAATGTTTTGAATCCGTTGAGAAAATGTCGACATGAAGGTTTTCTCCACTGTATGTTGGGTGTGTTTTAAAGGATGTCTATCGTATTTTGTTTGAGAACATACCCTACAATTTGTTGCTTCTTCCTTGGATTTCTTTTCCATTTCTGGGACAAAATATTCGCTCAATATGTGCTTTATATTCTCTTGTGCAGCGCGGTGCACTCTATTGTGTTCTGAGGAGACTAATTCTAGCTGGTCATTCGGATCTGTTAGACACTTTATTATGTGTCTAAATCTTGTTTTAGGAAACATTTCAATTAACTTTTGCTGGATATGAGCTAGAATAGGTTAAACCACAGTGAATTGCGTTCCCAACATCTGCAGTAACAACATCATGAATGACCTGAAGTAGAGAATCCCAACTATTAAAGTGGATAAGTCTAGCTTTTTTCCCAAAGATTATTAGGTTTCTCAAAAAAGCGTACCGGTCCCTTCTATTATTATTTGGTTTCTGAAACAATTCACTGGTTTCTGTATTGATTCTATGGTGTAGGTTAAGGATTCCTCGCTGTGGATAGTGGCACAGTCTGAACTTGGATCATTCTCGATAGCGTTGACACGTTGACGAGATAGTGCGTCAGCTACGAAGTTTTCCTTACTTGGTTTGTAGAAGAGTTTGGCATTATGTTCATCGACAAACGCTTTCCAACGTTTTAAATTTGATTTCAGGTTTCTGTCGGAGACAGCGAATGTTAATGGTTAGTGGTCTCTAAAAATTTTGAGATTCTTAACTCTGTAAAGGTAATAACGTAGACTCTTTAATGCCCATACTATGGCTAGCAACTCTCTCTCGTTGTTTGCATAGTGCAGTTACCTATCCCGTATTGTTCTAGATATCATGGTTATATGTTTTCCATCATGAGAGAGGACCGCTCCTAAGCCTGATGATGCGTTCGTCGTTAAATCAAAATGTTTCCAGAAGTCCGGATATCTTAACATGCCGTCTTCTGATGGCAATATATCCCTTAGTGTGTCCAATATCTGAATCAGTTCCTCGGACAGTTTAATCATTACCTTTTTTGATCGTTGGCACTCACTGTGCCGTTTTCGCCCTTAAATATATATTGGTCAAGAGTCTCGCTATACTAACAAAATCTTTTATGAAGCATATATAGCATCTATAGTAACTAGCTAAGCCAAGGAAGGACCTAATTTCAAATAGTGTAGATGATTGAGTGTAATTTTTTATAGCTTGAACCTTATCTGAACATGGCTTGATACCACCTCTTGAAACGATGAAACCCAGGTACTCCACATCGGTTTTGAAGAATTTCGACTTTTCTACTAAAATTCTCATGTTGGCGTTGTCTAATCTTTGAATTATCTGTTCTATGTCCTTAACATGTTGTTCTGTATTCTTCGAGAAGATAATAACATAGTCTACGTAGACGTGGCAGGTCTTACCGATCTGCTCCCTAAGAACGTCGTCGATGGCTCTCTGAAATATACGTGGTGCATTTTTCAGGCCTAAAGCAAATCTGCAAAATTCATATGTGCCATTGTTTATAGAGAATGCAGTTTTTTCACTGTCTCGTTCCGCTAGTTCGATTTGGTGAAACCCTGACTTTAAGTCGAGAGTTGAAAAATATTGAGAGCTGTTCGGCGCCAATTCCCTCAACCTCCTGTGTTGTTTCATTTTCTTACATCTCCTCTTGGGCGGGATCTTGGGATCCTTACCACCATAGTTGATCCTTTGCATTTTTGGCACTCCGCCCATTTCGGATACTGGTTGTCGTTTGACTGCATTAAATCCACCGCCCTGTTGCCATTGTCGAGATGCCTGGAAACCACTACCACTAGGTTGTTGACCATGAGTTATCTTTTGCAATTGGTTACGTTGCTGCAAGTTTACTCGAAGTTTTGACTTCGACGGATCCACATCCATTGGAATGGGAAGTTCCTGTGTGCTGTTTCCGTTACCATTTCCACCTTTTTGACGGTTGCTGTAATAAGGATTTTTTTGTTGGCGGTTCCCCTGACCTGGTAGCAAACTTCTTACCATTGTTTTTATTTTCGTCATTTCGAGCAGCGAAACCTGTGGCGAAACGGTATCGCTTCTGATTTGCTTCTACCTCCTGAGCTAAAGCTAAAGTGGTTGGTAAGTCGGATGGTCTAGATGCGAAAAGAATATCGCTTTCTTAACACTGAAATAAATACCCGCAAGGCACACATAGGTGTTGCTAACATACTATCATTCGACATTACTGTTTTGTTCCTCAATAGTGTTGACTTTTTCTTTTTCTCAACTTCATCATAGAATTGCAGAACTGATAAGTTGCTTTGCCTCAATGTCGACAATTCCTGTTCTATAAGATATATCGGACGTCTATCCATATAGGTGAAGTCTAGCCTAGCAGCGGAACCTGTTCTTTTATTTCTTAAAATCCTTATTGCCTGAAAGTGCCTAAGACTGTTTGTATCCTTCTCAAATGGCTGGTAAGCCGTATGAGCTGCCTGTCGCTAGGACACGTATTTTGATGGAGTTCCGTTAAACCTTTGGTTGTTTTTTTTTTAATATTGTTTCAGTTATTTGATTTTCATTCGCACTGCTTTTTGTTCTTTATTATTTTTCTTTTGTTTTTAGTAAAAATAGTTGCTTTTTTAAGTTAAGCTCGCCAAAGTTGTTGTCGCCTCATGTGTGGTGTTATGTTGCTGCGTGATCGCGATTCTTGCACACATGGTTTCAGCGTAATTCGTGGGACCGGATGGTGGTTATTCGAGCCGATGATTACGTTAGCATTTGTTCATTTTGCCAAACAAAATGTCAGCATAATTCGTGGGACATGTTAACTTATATAAAATAATAGTACGTTCAAACAGCGCGTTCTATTGCGAGATTTGGTTAGCTGTTCTCCGTTTACGAGCTTGCAAGTTATGAGCAACTGTTTTTTGATTTGGTTTTACATACAAATAGAACATTGTGGCTTATTGTGAGAAATTAAAATGCAAATTGTGTGGAAAAAACATGATTGAGAACAATTAGCATTGTATGCAAATAATTCTTGCTGCTCCCTTTTTCATTACTACTGCTACTTATTTTATTAATTTATATTAAAAAAAACATTAGAATTTAAAAATTTCTTCAAATGGTTTTGTACATAATCAGCTATTTAATATCGAGAATGACCAAAATAAAAAAGCGGTCATGACCAAAAACTTGGCAGCACTGCCGCAGAATGACCAGCATTAAAACTGAGTTCAGTCCGAGTTTAAGCAGAACTCGCGAGTTCTCAATACTACAACAACAACAACAAATTTCGCTCATTTTTCCTTTGATTGTTATGCGAAATGTATACACAAGCAAAAACAATATTTTTTTCTTTTTTTTTACACTATCTACTTTCCATCCCACGCCCCTTTCCCCACCAGAGCCCGCGTAAGCTGGGGTCCATTAAAAACCGAATGAGGCTTGGTATCGACCACAAGTCACCTCGGTTCTGAACTACTGGAGTTAGTAGACAAGCAATACAAACTAAGTGACTACTTTACGACTATAGACCTAACGTCATCAACCATTTATACTAAGCATCATGCACTATCAAGATACATTTAAAATAAAGCAAACGAAACTAAGTTGATCAGTTAATAGAGTGCTATGTGTTAAGGAGAGTTAAGAGATTAGATTTTAGCTGATCGGAATAAATAGAATTAGATACAACGTCATAGTATAAATTGTATGATTGACATAAAACACCAGTATGTAATTTGAATGTAATTTAAATGGATCATGCTGCAAATAAGTAGTCTTACAGGTACCAACAAGTATAGGAGAATAATTCCATGTGACCCGAGAAGGAACACTAAAATGTATATTACCAAGCAAGGATGGGGAAAAGATGCTGATTACAATTAGATTGTGCAAGAAGAGTCGTTCTACGACTGGATAATTTTGGAAGGCGGATTAATTTAAGACGACTTTGGTAAGATGGATTTGTATTAGGATCCCAGTGTAAGTTACGCAGTGCAAAAAGCAAGAATTGCTTTTCAACGAGCTCAATACTGTCGCTATGCTTTTTATACTGTGAATTCCATACATACGATGCGTATTAAAAAAATTGGTCTAACAAAAGATATGAATAATAATTTAGTCGGTGAAGGATCGTTTAATGTATCCTAATACACCTCTAGCATTACTGATAATCAACACATAATCATAACTTAACAAAATTAACGTACAGTTTGGAGTTAGAATGTTGTATAGCAGATGGCAAATCATTTATAAAAATATTGAATAATAATGGGCCAAGGTGGCTACCCTGAGGTACACCAGAAGTTACACGAATAGAATGTTAGATAGGATGTAATCCAGGTACCTAAATTGGAGGGAAAACAAAGGTATTCAGTTTATTGATGAGTACGAAGTGATAAACACTGTCAAAAACTTTTCTAAAATCTGTGTAAATGACATCCATTTGATGTTGTTGTGAAAAACTTAATAAAGGAAAAACGAAATGCTGCAACTGATCGGTGATAATATGTTCAAACAACTTCGGAGTAGCGCAGAGTTTAGCTATTCCTCGGTAAATTGATATATTAGCTCTACTGCCTTTTTTGTGGAGTGGGATAATATAGGACTGCTTCAAAATATTAAGTAAGACAGAGGTATTCAGAGATAAGTCAAACAATTTGCAGATTGGTCTATGCAAAGCATCAGCACATCGCTTTAGAACACAACTAGGTACATTATCAGTTTTTTCTAGAATTTGTAGGGGGAGTTAGGCAATGACACCGGTATTTGCACGTTTTTCAAAATTATATTCGTGCACAACACAGCCGGCCGGCCAAAAGTTAGGCCTACGGTTCGCTACTGTATTCTGGTGGAACGGATATTTTAAAAGACGAAATGGTCCTTTTAAAAGAAAATTTATTCGTAATTGTAAGCAGTTTAGATAAAAGGTAGTGGTTAATGTCAATTTCCAAATTATCATCAGCTAACCTAAGAGGTACAGCAACAAGCTGCTTTGGGCCAATTGAAGCACAAGTGTTTGACCTAGTAGGCGCTATTTCTGCCGCTACATGCTGCTCAACAGGTGCATAAGAATTCTTATGATAGGTAACTCGTAGCTCCAACTGCCCCATTGGTGTAGTAAAAGTAGGTGTCTACACCATAAAAATAGTGGGGGTAGGTATAGAAATAGTTGCGGTTGACGGAAGTGGTATGTTTAAAGGTACCAAAGAAATTTTGTATTTAGGTGAATGATGCCGTTTTCGTTTAGGGAACATATGAAAGGATTTTATGTCATTAAAAGACTTATCATAAGCTGTGAACTTATCGTATAAGCGCCAAATCATTGTAAGCTGTACGCATTAACGTAATAAATTTACGAAAATTTATCTCATCAGATCGACAATTTGAACAAGACCAACGAAGGCCGATATTTTGATCGATAATATCGGCTATTCTTCCGTACACGATTGGAAGCGTATGGTATATTTGGTCTATAACACATGCACCATAAGTTTTTTCAGCTTTACCAGCTTTTTAACTGTGTACTTCATTCTCTTTTCTTGTACAATATTTCTTTCTTTCGATGCTTGTCCATACACATACTCACACTACAGCTTAATTTATTTCTGCTTCAACAGCTCTATTTTTAAATTTGTTCAGGCTAAGTGTTGCTTGTTTCAAGCAGAGAACTGCACGAGTGTGTATTTTTGTTACTATCGGATATGTACTGGAAACCGCTTTCGTCTCAATTCCAACACAATTCCATTTCACGGTGTGCTGGAAACTGCTTTTACCGCGCCTAATTTTTTACATGTGATTTGGTTAAATTCTCTCTTATCTGAAGTTATTAAAGGAAAAAAGTACCAAGAACTGTAGTTTATTGTTTTCCTCGCTAAAATTCAACATTTTAGTTGCTTTAAGGCATAAATTTGCATTTTACACAAATTACTTTTCCATTGAAGTAAAATAGGCAAAATAAGCAAAACCAACCAATGCTGAATATGTAGATGCGGGAAGAAGAGATAGGGCGAACTATAGAAACCTAATTAATTTGCAACTGCACATACAAAGAAAAAAAAAAAAAGTTAAAACTCCTTCACGGGAATATTAACGGATATTTAAACAATTTTAGTCAGTTGCAAATTTTAATAAAAGACAATACTCTAAAAATAATATCCTTACAAGAGACAACTTCATTCCACACAAAACATACCTATCCCAATCAACTACACACTCTACCACAAAAACACAAATACAAACAGTTATGGAGGGGTGCCACTCCTAATCCACAACTCTATCCAACAACAAGAACTAACTTTAAATACACGACATTTTGATACAATAGCAGTAACGGTACACTTCAAAATCAAATTCTCAATAGTCTCATCATATATACCCCCTGACAAACATTTTAATCTATGAAATATAAAACATACATATAACAACCTTACAGCACACGCACTCATAACAGGAGATTTCTGTTGCGAGATTTGGTTAGCTGTTCTCCGTTTACGAGCTTGCAAGTTATGAGCAACTGTTTTTTGATTTGGTTTTACATACAAATAGAACATTGTGGCTTATTGTGAGAAATTAAAATGCAAATTGTGTGGAAAAAACATGATTGAGAACAATTAGCATTGTATGCAAATAATTCTTGCTGCTCCCTTTTTCATTACTACTGCTACTTATTTTATTAATTTATATTAAAAAAAACATTAGAATTTAAAAATTTCTTCAAATGGTTTTGTACATAATCAGCTATTTAATATCGAGAATGACCAAAATAAAAAAGCGGTCATGACCAAAAACTTGGCAGCACTGCCGCAGAATGACCAGCATTAAAACTGAGTTCAGTCCGAGTTTAAGCAGAACTCGCGAGTTCTCAATACTACAACAACAACAACAAATTTCGCTCATTTTTCCTTTGATTGTTATGCGAAATGTATACACAAGCAAAAACAATATTTTTTTCTTTTTTTTTACACTATCTACTTTCCATCCCACGCCCCTTTCCCCACCAGAGCCCGCGTAAGCTGGGGTCCATTAAAAACCGAATGAGGCTTGGTATCGACCACAAGTCACCTCGGTTCTGAACTACTGGAGTTAGTAGACAAGCAATACAAACTAAGTGACTACTTTACGACTATAGACCTAACGTCATCAACCATTTATACTAAGCATCATGCACTATCAAGATACATTTAAAATAAAGCAAACGAAACTAAGTTGATCAGTTAATAGAGTGCTATGTGTTAAGGAGAGTTAAGAGATTAGATTTTAGCTGATCGGAATAAATAGAATTAGATACAACGTCATAGTATAAATTGTATGATTGACATAAAACACCAGTATGTAATTTGAATGTAATTTAAATGGATCATGCTGCAAATAAGTAGTCTTACAGGTACCAACAAGTATAGGAGAATAATTCCATGTGACCCGAGAAGGAACACTAAAATGTATATTACCAAGCAAGGATGGGGAAAAGATGCTGATTACAATTAGATTGTGCAAGAAGAGTCGTTCTACGACTGGATAATTTTGGAAGGCGGATTAATTTAAGACGACTTTGGTAAGATGGATTTGTATTAGGATCCCAGTGTAAGTTACGCAGTGCAAAAAGCAAGAATTGCTTTTCAACGAGCTCAATACTGTCGCTATGCTTTTTATACTGTGAATTCCATACATACGATGCGTATTAAAAAAATTGGTCTAACAAAAGATATGAATAATAATTTAGTCGGTGAAGGATCGTTTAATGTATCCTAATACACCTCTAGCATTACTGATAATCAACACATAATCATAACTTAACAAAATTAACGTACAGTTTGGAGTTAGAATGTTGTATAGCAGATGGCAAATCATTTATAAAAATATTGAATAATAATGGGCCAAGGTGGCTACCCTGAGGTACACCAGAAGTTACACGAATAGAATGTTAGATAGGATGTAATCCAGGTACCTAAATTGGAGGGAAAACAAAGGTATTCAGTTTATTGATGAGTACGAAGTGATAAACACTGTCAAAAACTTTTCTAAAATCTGTGTAAATGACATCCATTTGATGTTGTTGTGAAAAACTTAATAAAGGAAAAACGAAATGCTGCAACTGATCGGTGATAATATGTTCAAACAACTTCGGAGTAGCGCAGAGTTTAGCTATTCCTCGGTAAATTGATATATTAGCTCTACTGCCTTTTTTGTGGAGTGGGATAATATAGGACTGCTTCAAAATATTAAGTAAGACAGAGGTATTCAGAGATAAGTCAAACAATTTGCAGATTGGTCTATGCAAAGCATCAGCACATCGCTTTAGAACACAACTAGGTACATTATCAGTTTTTTCTAGAATTTGTAGGGGGAGTTAGGCAATGACACCGGTATTTGCACGTTTTTCAAAATTATATTCGTGCACAACACAGCCGGCCGGCCAAAAGTTAGGCCTACGGTTCGCTACTGTATTCTGGTGGAACGGATATTTTAAAAGACGAAATGGTCCTTTTAAAAGAAAATTTATTCGTAATTGTAAGCAGTTTAGATAAAAGGTAGTGGTTAATGTCAATTTCCAAATTATCATCAGCTAACCTAAGAGGTACAGCAACAAGCTGCTTTGGGCCAATTGAAGCACAAGTGTTTGACCTAGTAGGCGCTATTTCTGCCGCTACATGCTGCTCAACAGGTGCATAAGAATTCTTATGATAGGTAACTCGTAGCTCCAACTGCCCCATTGGTGTAGTAAAAGTAGGTGTCTACACCATAAAAATAGTGGGGGTAGGTATAGAAATAGTTGCGGTTGACGGAAGTGGTATGTTTAAAGGTACCAAAGAAATTTTGTATTTAGGTGAATGATGCCGTTTTCGTTTAGGGAACATATGAAAGGATTTTATGTCATTAAAAGACTTATCATAAGCTGTGAACTTATCGTATAAGCGCCAAATCATTGTAAGCTGTACGCATTAACGTAATAAATTTACGAAAATTTATCTCATCAGATCGACAATTTGAACAAGACCAACGAAGGCCGATATTTTGATCGATAATATCGGCTATTCTTCCGTACACGATTGGAAGCGTATGGTATATTTGGTCTATAACACATGCACCATAAGTTTTTTCAGCTTTACCAGCTTTTTAACTGTGTACTTCATTCTCTTTTCTTGTACAATATTTCTTTCTTTCGATGCTTGTCCATACACATACTCACACTACAGCTTAATTTATTTCTGCTTCAACAGCTCTATTTTTAAATTTGTTCAGGCTAAGTGTTGCTTGTTTCAAGCAGAGAACTGCACGAGTGTGTATTTTTGTTACTATCGGATATGTACTGGAAACCGCTTTCGTCTCAATTCCAACACAATTCCATTTCACGGTGTGCTGGAAACTGCTTTTACCGCGCCTAATTTTTTACATGTGATTTGGTTAAATTCTCTCTTATCTGAAGTTATTAAAGGAAAAAAGTACCAAGAACTGTAGTTTATTGTTTTCCTCGCTAAAATTCAACATTTTAGTTGCTTTAAGGCATAAATTTGCATTTTACACAAATTACTTTTCCATTGAAGTAAAATAGGCAAAATAAGCAAAACCAACCAATGCTGAATATGTAGATGCGGGAAGAAGAGATAGGGCGAACTATAGAAACCTAATTAATTTGCAACTGCACATACAAAGAAAAAAAAAAAAAGTTAAAACTCCTTCACGGGAATATTAACGGATATTTAAACAATTTTAGTCAGTTGCAAATTTTAATAAAAGACAACACTCTAAAAATAATATCCTTACAAGAGACAACTTCATTCCACACAAAACATACCTATCCCAATCAACTACACACTCTACCACAAAAACACAAATACAAACAGTTATGGAGGGGTGCCACTCCTAATCCACAACTCTATCCAACAACAAGAACTAACTTTAAATACACGACATTTTGATACAATAGCAGTAACGGTACACTTCAAAATCAAATTCTCAATAGTCTCATCATATATACCCCCTGACAAACATTTTAATCTATGAAATATAAAACATACATATAACAACCTTACAGCACACGCACTCATAACAGGAGATTTCAACAGCTGGCATAAAAGCTGGGGTTCTCAATCTAACAACATCAGAGGTAACACATTGTTCAAATTCATAACCTAAGCTTCGCTGACGACACTTAACTACGAGTTCCTAACTCACTTCAGTACGCACCATACTTTCACGCATATAGACCTTCCCTTGCGTCACCACACCAAGCTTTACTCTGTAAATGGAATGTAGACAATTTTCTCTCCGGCAGCGCCTACTACCCATCTATATTACCGTCTTTGAACAGATTACTTCATGCAAGTCATTATCTAGACTTAAATTTAACTTAAACTAGACGGCCCGGCCAACTTCGTTGTGCGGCCGACACAATTGACCGCATGTTTTTTTTAAAGTGATAATAGCTTCTTTGTAAACAATGTTCTTTCTGAAAATTCTTCTCTCACGTGATAAATGGCCCTGACTGATGTTTCAGAAATATAAAACCGCAACACATGATATGTTTGAACTCTACTGGAGGCAACATAAAGAAAATATGCATTTGAATACAAATTTATTGGTTTTATATAAAAAATAATAATTTTGGCCCAAAAGAAGATTGATTGTATTGCCAATTATTTATTGTAGTTGTGAACTTGTGTAGTGTTTTCTGCAACTGCCCTTTGCTTCTTGAGAATTTCATTTCCAATGGGAAGAAGGGAATATGCGGGGAGAACCAAACAGCAAAAGTAGAAAACAGTCACATAGACTTGTAATATTTAACTGAACACTTTCTGCTGCTCTGCTGCAAAAACAACTACAAAGCAAAATCAAAAATTATGAAACAACGACTACTTTGCTGCTACTGCAACGGTTTTCGTCAGTGATCATTTTTTGTTGTTGCTTCTTCATTTACAGAAAGAAGATAACAAAGAGCGCAATACTCTTGTATGTACTCAGAGATGACAAAATACAACAATAATAAAAACAACACAAAATTCAAGAAGAAGCATAGCATAAAAACGTACGAACGTTTCTATGCTCGGCTTTGGAAAAAATTTAAAAAACTTAATACTAAAAGTATGTTTACCTTTAAAAATTCAAAAAATAAGTATGCAGCTCCATTCAGTAGCATTCATTTGTTGTTTTTTGTTTGGTTCAGTATATTTTGCGCCAATTAAAAAAGACGTTATAAAAATATCCAAGTCAACATGAGTTTTGCCGACATCTTCAACAATTATCGTCAATATCAGAAACACCTTTTTGAAACATACATATTAACCTTTCTCTTGGATCATTCCATTCATTGGTAAAAACTGTATGAAAATCTGTTCAGTAGTTTTTGAGATAATTGCGTTTAGATAGACATACAGACAGACGCGGTTGGGGGACTTTGTTTTATAATATGTAGGGATAAAGACAACTGGCCCCTATTTCAGGAACTGACAAAAAAGTTTTCCACAAATAGACCACATAGCACAAACATAAACAAAGAAACAGCCAAATCACAAAATTAATAGTAACACAAAAATTTACCGCTGAAATAAAACCAAACACATGTATATCAAAAATATGGTCGAATATATATCATTTTTGTGGATTAAAATCCCGTTAAAGCATTCGTTGCCTAACCAACCCTGATAACCCCACACAAAATATTTTAAACACAAAAGACATTGTCGATACGTTATGCACCCACTGGTCAAACACTGCACAAGATGACAATTTTCACCCAACATTTCGCCAGAACAAATCAAATATTAACCACTCTATTACATATAATCCTTCACCTGCTACACTTTAACTAGACAAAGACATAACGATGTATGAACTCAAAGCAGTTCTTAACCAACTCAAAGGGAAAACACCTGGACGAGACCGAATTAGTTATCCAATGCTGAAAAACCTACCCCCAACCTACTACAGCGATTCCTAAACCTCTTTAATAACATCCTCAACGGTCATATACTCCAACAGTTTAAAATCAGCAACGTTTCCCCCATACCAAAACCAAACACTAACAAGACCTCCATCCACTCCTACCGCCCTATTTCTCTCAACCCCTGCATCTGTTGGACAAAATAATTTCAAAACGGCTATGGTGGTTAGCTTTAAACAGCAATATACTTAATAGCCATTAATAGGGCTAGATTATCTGGCCACCTTATCCCTTTCTAGAAAAAATCACATCTCTGTCATATCTTTAGACTTTGCCATTCATACTATCTTAGATGAACTGATCGAATGGAATATACGACCAAAAATTGCTAATATTTACATATAAAATTCGAGTGTACGGATCTTTGTGACTGTTTTGCTCCTAAACGGCTGGACCAATTTTGATCAATTTTTGTTGTATCTATGGAATCACCTAGAAGGTTTGTATCTATTTTTCGACCCGGTAGGTGGCGCTGTTGTCGAGATACAGGCACTTTTTAACCAAATTTTAAAAAAAAATTTATCTAGCGCACACTATACTAAGCCGATTTTAATAATTTTTTTTTTAAAGTAGTTAAGTAGACTTCGTTGCCCTGGGCGAGCGCCAGGGAAGTAAAGATATTAAGCCGAAAAACACTATTGCTGCATTGGACAACTTGGTTACTGCAACGGACAAAACTACTACTGAGCTGCTCCCCTCCAAGAAAGCCTCTAGATCTGCAACCAACATTGTGGGAAGTTTGTTGTGAAAACGAGGTGCCCTTGCCATTCAAAGGTGTTACAGCATCAAAACCTACTGTGGTAATCACAAGTGTGCCGGTCTCAACAAAGAAGAATGAAGAGACAGAGGGCAGCAAGGCCAACAAAAATAAAAGCGACGCAGCCTAGGAAGTTGACGCCAGGGAAAAAACCTCAGGGGGTTGGTGATCACCCAGGCGAGACAATTACCTTTCCTTTGATGATGGAAAATCAGCGCCATGTCCACAATGAGATGAGGGACCTGTTGGTATTGGTAATAAGACTGCATAAAAAAGAGGTCAATGAGAAGGTCCCCCATGTCAGTGTCGCTTCGGTCAGTGTGCAGACGGCAGAGGGAAGGATATCAGGGAAAGCTAACGCTAACTCTCTTAATGCAGCAAAGAGAGCCAAAGAGCCAAGGTTTTCCCGGTGAAGCTGCAGGCTGCAGGCAAAGTCAGGGAAGGTAGCAGCAGCAGATCCCAAGAGCGTCCAGTAGAGTCTGCATTAAAGCCAAAGGAAAATGAATGGCAAAATAGCGAAAGAACCGGGAAAGAGGTACGCAGCAAACACGGCTCAAAAATGGTGACGAAGTTCTTCCTAAAAAAGGGGAAGTGAAGCCTCGCCGAACACGCCCCGATGGTTTTATCATCACTAAAGCATCGGAATAAGCATTAAGGCAATGAGGCTTGCAAGGGATTGCACAAAGACAGCAACAATAAGCCTACCAGCGAACCATGGAGAATCCCTGCTAAGAGCGGGATCTCTTAAAGTAGGTTGGGTTCGATGTCGCTTGAGGCAAAACAAAAGCTCTACAAGATGCTTCAAGTGCTAAGAGTATGGTATGATGTAAAAACAGTGTGGATCGTTCAAAGCTATGCCTTCGGTGCGGAGCAGAAGGACACAACGCAAAGACCTGCCAGGAGAAAGCTAAATGCGTTCTTTGCCCGGATGGAAATAACTCACATGTGTCTGGGAGTTCTGAGTGTGAAGCATTTATGAAGGTCTTGCGGGATCTAAAAACCAAGCCTTCTACTTAATTTAAGCCGATTCAGTGTGGCGCAGGATCCCCTTTCTCAAATAGCCATAGGCATGAAGGCAGATGTTCTACTTGTTAGTGAGTTCTATAGGGCAAAGGACAACCTTTGCAAAAATACGTGGCATCCATATTTGCAGCTGTTATGCATCCCCTAATGCTTCCCAGGATTCCTTTGAGGCCTTTCTTGACAATCTGTTAGTGCTGCGAGGGATAATTCCTCACTCATAATTGATGGGGATATTAATGCTTGCGCAGTGGAATGAGGTTGCAATAACACAAACAGGCGTGGACGACCTTTGATAGTGGCTTTTTCTTCTCTAGACGTGGTCCTACTTAACCGAAATAATGCAATCACATTTGACTATGGAAGAGGTAGCTCGGCAATCGGCCTTACATTCTGTAGCACTTCGATTGCAAGTGCGATCAAATGGGAGGTTGCTAGTGACTACACCCATAGTGACCACCTTGTAATACAGTTTTGCATTACCCCGCCGGTTCGGTACACTATGCCAAGATTGCGGAAACGGGTGAGTGTCGCCTGGAAAACTATCAGGGATATACGAGTATGATGCCTCCATGTCTGAAGAGCAAGAAGCAATGACAGGAAACCCAACTTCTGGTGGTCGGATGAGACTACAGAACTCCGATCGCAGTGTTTAAAACTTCATAGAAGATTCCAGCGCAGCAGAAAAAAGAACGCTGACTCTCACGAAACCCTTCTTCTCCACGAAGAATGCAGGCGAAAGAAGTCTCAACTCAGCAAGGAGATCTGTAAGAGCAAGCAGGATGCCTTTCGCAGGCTGCTAGGGGAAGTGGATCATACTCCCTGGGCCAGCGCTTATAAAATTATAATGCTTAGATACAAGGGCCTCTCTAACATTCCTGCTTCCATTCCTCTTATGGACAAGATAGTTGCCAGCCTCTTCTTGACAAGGGGATTGTTGAGGATACTTCGACCACTTGTGGTCCGTCAGCAGATCGGAGCTAGAAGCTATATCGAAAGGCTATGGTGAACAAGTCGCCAGGTCCGGATGGCAGCCCTAATGCTGTTCTTAAAAGAGCCATGGCCGCGAAACCTCACGTGTTTTGCGAGGTGTTCACAAGATGTTTAAAAGAATGTCTCTTTCCCAAATGCTGGAAGAACGGCTGGTACTCATCCCGAAAGAGAGCCTACCCCCTGATCTACCATCTTCCTACAGACCCCTGTGTCTACTAAGCATCACTGGGAAGATTCTAGAAAGGATTATTTGCACTAGACTCCAGCAGTACACAGAGGCACCAAATGGACTGACCGAACTACAATTCGGCTTCAGACCAAGCGGAGGCACAGTGGGGGCAATCCAGAAGGTCTGTGACATTGCCAAGGAGGCCCTAAAAGGTACAAGGAGGCTAGTCGGCAGCAAAAAGTACTATGCAGTTGTCACACTCGATGTGAAAAATGCATTTAATTCTGCAGATTGGAGCTGTATTTTTAATGCGCTAGCTTCACTGGAGATACCCAGCTACCTGAATCGGATGATAGTGTCTTATTTCAATCACAGAACACTAATCTGTGATACAGGAGAAGGCACTAAGTCTTATGGGATAACTGGAGGTGTCCCACAAGGTTCCGTCCTAAGGTCATTACTATGGAATGTCATGTACGATGGTATCTTGCGGATTAATAAACCCAGTGGTGTGGAGAAAGTTGGGTATGCTGATGACGTCGCTATCGTCGTAGTAGCAAAGACGCAAAGTGAGGTCGCATCAAAAGTCGAAAGAACTGTTGTTTCTTCAAGAAGTTGGCTTAGGCAGAACCATCTATGCTTGGCGAAGTATAAAACAGAGCTGGTACTCATGAGCTCCAGTAAAGAGGTTGAAAAACTGTCGGTGAGGATCGGGAACCACATCATTGAATCTAGGCCTCATTTCAAGTACTTGGGAGTGCTTCTGGATCACTGTCTGTGTTTTAAGCACCGTCTAATCGAGTCAGCCAAAAAATCAGATGTCACAACACAAAAATTGGCGTGGATTCTCCCAAACATAGGTGAACCCAGATAGCAAGTAAGGGTTTTACTAGGTTCGGTAAGTAATTCTATCCTGCTTTATGCGGCTGCGATTTGGGCTGGGGCTCTCGCAACTAAGTCATAACTACGGGGAGTAAAGAGTGCACACAGAGTTGCGAACCTGAGGATTTGTAAAGCCTATAGAATAGTTGCAGACGATAGATGCAGCCTTGGCTGCAAGAGATATATACCTAGCCCGAGCAACTTCCCTTAGAAATAGCAGTTTGGAGATCAGGTGCAGGTACTTAAACATATGGCAGCACAGGTGGAGCAGTGCAGAGTCACGAAGGATTCATCACCTTATCCCTAATATAGCGGATTGACTAAAGAAGAGCGGTGGAGATGTTAGTTTCAGGTGCTTCAGGCAATAGTTGCCCAGATTTGAGCATGCCGAGGATCAGTATTGTGGCCTCTGTCTGGACATCGTAGAAGATCCAGAGCACCTCGCTCTTGAGTGTCCTCGGTTTAAAGCACAGCGAAGCAGAATGTACGATCACCTTGAATATCCCTGAAAATGGCGTAAGATGTTTTCCTCGGAAGAGTGGGCATTTTTCGCTACCGAAATAGCAAGTATCATTCGTGAGGCTCGAGTGTGTGAGCGTTGAATGGCAATCTTTCCTTCTTCGAGGCAATAGGGGGCTTTTTATTCGGTAGGAATCCGACATAACTTGTGGCTCGGGCCATGAGTATCTTTTTGAAGATTTTCTACTCCTTATTTGCATAACAACAAAAAAAAAAAAAAAAACCTTAGAAAATGGAATACCACAGGGATCTCCTTGTCTGTTATACTGCTCTCAATTGCTTTCAACAAACTCAACAAAATAATAGACAAATGTAAGCACCTGCATATTTGTCGCAAGACAAACTGCAGCTTCTCAATTCAATATACCAATTTTACACTGCACAATGTAAACTCGCTTAAAATCCTCGGGATCACTATTGACAAAAAATACTGATGGGACAAACATATCGAAAATCTCATGGTAAAACTTTCTAAAAGGCTTAACATTATGAAATGCCTCGCCAACAAAAAACTTAGCTACAACACCCACACAATCATACACGTTAAAAAAGCTATACTAATGTCAAAAATTGGCTATGGTATACACTTATATGGAAAGGTACCAAAATGAACATTAAATAAACTTAAAACTATGTACCACTCAGCAATAAGGTTAGCTTTTGGCGCTTTTCGCACCACACCAATTAATAATCTTTTGTACGAAGCAAACATTCTACCTGTCTAATACAGAACAACCCAAGCAATACTCAAAAACTTCAAAATTATAATTAACTCCAAACACTCGCCCATTGAAAAAATATTCAAAAAAATTCCAAGTCAAAGAGACAACCGAAATTACTATCCTCCCTTCAAGATACTATAGAGCAATGCAACAAATTAAAATTAAAAATAGCAACCTATCACAATCATAAAAGAAAACTTACCATTTTGGTCTCTGAAAATTATAACCGACACCTTTCTGAAAGAATATACCCCGCCGGAAATCTACCAACAAAAATTCAAAGAATTCAAGAATTCTATGCATAACCGCACGTTTATTTACACTGATGGGTCCAAGTCTGTTGACGGAGTATCATATAGTGATAAATGAAACAGAAATTATAACATACCAGTTACTACCCCACTTTTCATCAATATTCACTGCTGAAATTGTTGCTACATTCACAGCATGCTCATATCAATTTAAACAACATCCATAAGGAAAATATTAGCCTCCAAAAATAATAAAATATGACTGGTAGGGTCCCCGGACATTGCAAAACAACAGGCAACGAATTAGCAGATAAAGCTGCTAGAAATGCTTACAAATTCCCCCCTTACCATAACTAATAACCTAAGCTTTTCAGATATCAGTAAATACCTGACTTACTACCACATTAAAAAATACAATGATACAATATGGAATAACACTTCACTTCACAACAAAAACATTAACCCCAGTAAAACAACAACAAGCAATTTCAATTCCAATAACATATCACGCACCGACATGATAAAATTCATGAAACTATGACTGGGTCACACTAACCTAACCCATAGCATTATAATAGACAAAACTCCACCACCAATCTGCACAAACTGCAATACAATCCTAACCATACCCCAAATCCTTTTTAAATTGTCCCATATTCCAACAACACAGAGCCCAATTCCTTAATTATTCATCATTAGAAGAAATTACATCTTTTAACAACAAAAAACAAACGATAGCATTTCTAAAAAACACTAATCTATACCAAAAAATATAACAAGTATTTTAAAAAATAGTCACAAAGTTGTCGTGGGACACCCGGGTGGAACGAAGTTCCTTTTCTGCTGTAATATTTGTTTCCTTATTTTCTGTCTCACATTATATTCTTTATGTCTGTGCACTGGTTTTAGGTTTTTTAAAAGCTTTTATTGTATTTAACTCATCACTTACGTCTTTTCGTTGGTTATACTTTGTTGCTTCTTGAATTTTTGTTTTTGTTAATGTTGTATTTATCCTCTCATTTATTGACAACTGCATACGCAGAAAAGTATTGCGCTTTTCTTTCTGTATATGACCGCTTATACCGCGGACACACACAGCCTCTCTCGCAACTCTTGTTTGTAGACAAAGGGAAGAAGATAGCGACGAAGTAGCCGAACCGCTTGTACCAGCATGTCGTAGCAGTTCTGCCGACGTTTTTCTTTGTCTCCTTTCGTTGTTTGTTCATTTCGTTGGGCTTGCGGTACGTGCGGGGAAGAGAAATGTGAAAATAGTTGCTAGCGTGCTCATGCTATGTGTGACCGACGAATGGCGTTACCAAAAAAAGAAGAATCAACGACACGAGCTGCTGAGTGACAGGCTGTGTGTGACCGCTGTCTTACACATTTGGGTGTTTGCGACTGAATTCTCTCGCGGGTGACTTGGTTTGTAGAGGAGGGACGCGCGGTAGTCGGGGGCAGCTGTTACCCATGTACCAGGGTAACGTTGTAGTTTTGCCGACATTTTTGATTTCTTCTTTCGCCTTTTTCATTGTTTTTTCATTTCGTTTGGCTTGCGGTTATCAATTTTTGTCTGATTTTCGTTTGAATTTTGTGAAGCCGACGGCATTTGTTTGTTTGTTTATTTCGTTTGAGTTTTGTTGAGTGAAGATGGCTGCAAATTAAAATATGTTGCTTGGAGTGTTGGCGAAAATTAATTTGATAAACGATTAATGATAAAATTTGTTAATTATGATTTTCAATCATTAATTGTTTTTTCGATTAATTATTAACTGCACTCCACTTTCGTTTCATTAACACCCACTAAGTTGTTTTCTTAATGTAGTGAAAATGGCAGGAAAAATTTGGACAAAAGAAGGAAAAAGTCCAAAGATAGAGTGAAAAAGGCGGCAGCGTATGCCACTCTATGCGATGATATGAAGGATTATGTAAAAGATGTGACACCAGAAGAAATTAAAACAAAAATTCAAACACTGCGTTCCCAATACGTTAAAGAATTACGATTGGTTGATAATAGTTAGAAAAGTGGATGCGGTGTCGATGACATTTATCAACCAATGCTATGGTGTTACGACATGTTGGACTTCCTTCGTCCATATTGCTGTAAGCGAATCAGCAGTTTGAACATTGAAGAGGTACATTATTTTGATATACATATGAATTTTATTTAGATATTACATGTTAAAAAATTTATATATTACTATATATATTTCCAGAAAATTACAGACTGCAGTGATGATGACGTCCCATGTGCCCTTAATGAACACAATCCACAGAAAAAGGTAAGTGACTCCACTCAGTCCTCATACTTTATTTTTTGCCAATCTACTTGGCCCTCTTCATTGAAGTATTCCATAAAGCCTTGCCTCACGACTTCTGCTGGTCCCTTCCGATTGATTGTGTTTCTTTGGGTATTGTTGTCAATGTTTAAGGTTGTCCAGTCCGATTATTCAGAATCAAATGTTACATTTTTGTTTGGAAATTGTGAAGAACACAACAAGTTTTCGTAACCAGTTCCACTTTGTCGGCAGATAAATTGATTTTATTTTGCAATATACGAAATCTATTCGTTAAAATTCGGAATGCATGTTCCACAATATGTCTAGCCCGCGATATACGTATAGTGAAAATTTGTTTTTGTTTGTCGGTTCTCCCATACGGATATGGCTTCAATATGCGTCTCTGCAAAGGAAAAGCATCGCCTCCAACTTTTACGTAGGGTAGCATTCGTCCATTCCCAATTGCTTGTCCGACGGGAAATTTGTTTCTGCATTATTTACTACTTCCCTGAGTTTGCTTTCCAAGTACACTCTTGCGTCATTTAATCGTCCATTGCTTCCGACATCTATATAGATGAAACGACAGCTTGCGTCTACCAGTGCTAGGAGAACAATGCTATTGCTTTCTTTGTAATTGAAGTAAAAAGCACCATCTTTACGGGGTGCCCTAAAATTTAAGTGCTTTCCGTCAATTGCACCCAAGCAATGGGGGAACTGCCACTTTATTAAAAAGTTCTCAGTAACAGCTTCCCATTTAGCTGTTGTTGTTGGGAATTGCAACAGAAAATATGAAATTTTGATATTTATAATTTTTTATTTGCAGAAGAAGTTTGATATAGATGACAAAAAACGACAAAAGAATTGAAGGCCTCCAGGATTTAATTGCGGAAAAAATGGATTACCGAAGGAAAGAGTACAATTGGCTCGGAGTTACGTTCCAGGTGGGGAGAATGAGGTGCGATACCATTAGAGAGGAAACTGTTCGTGGGATACAAGAATTTTACTCACTCAAACCGATAAAGACAAGGCGATGGCAGAGCCTAGCACATAAGCATATGCCGCTCTACCTATGCCATCGACATCAGGGTCACCACCAATTTTTGTTGCGCAACCGCCTCCGAAAGACTTACTGGAATGTTCACTGGAAGGCATTGATCTTTCGGACGAGTGTTAGTTTGTATATACTTTGCATTAGTTTGTATATACTTATAATTAGTTTGGATATACTTAGCAATAGTTTGTATATACTTACATATAATTAGTTTGTATATACTTAGCATTAGTTTTTATATATTTTATTATTTACTTATATGTACCCAACATTGAAATATGAATATGAATTAAATCAATGTCTAACAAACATTCATGTTTTTTTTTTTTTTTTTAATTTTCCCATGTAGCTGTGCACACCTTTGGAATCTCCTCTGATAAGAAAGATGTAGACAATCAAGTTTGTTAATTGGTGCTTTGCAAAGATTCACCAGTTGCCAAATATCGAAGTGTAGCTGCCAATTTTCCTGTTGGACTTATTGCTTTCACCAAAACAGTATCTTGTTTTTTATGTCTTTTT
Organism: Amiota mariae; assembly: GCA_035041805.1. Taxonomy (NCBI): domain Eukaryota; kingdom Metazoa; phylum Arthropoda; class Insecta; order Diptera; family Drosophilidae; genus Amiota; species Amiota mariae. The sequence continues at coordinate 286,211 of JAWNKV010000318.1, forward strand.
CAATTAACGTAAGAATTTCATTGAATTGAACTTCATCCATTCTGATGTATTTCTTGAATGAATGGTTACCGTCAGTGAATTCTTTTGTTCGCATGTGAGCCTTTCTCATAACGTTGCACTCTCTATTCTTCAACCCATTTTTTCCGGTTTTTCCTTTTTTCCGCTTCGCAATGGCAATCTCAACTTTACACAATTCCAACAAATCATACATTATTTCATAATCATCAGTATCGACATCATCCTCCCGAACAAATAATTCCACCATGTCCAAAATCTTGCCTACTCTTTTACTCATTGTTACGTAAACTAAATCACAAACAAACAAAAATCAATTAATATCAACGCTCGCCAAACAATTTTTACCGTCTTTTACCTTTTCTCAACTCATCTCATTCGACGACTAAACCAAATTACAAACAAACATAAACAAAGAGGAATGCTAAAACATTTGCTTTGCGTTACCCACACTATTATGCAAGCTAACACACAAGCACAAAGAAGAATGAACGATTAAAGAGGCACACCTTTACCCAAATGTGTAAGCTGTATATGATGTTAACTGAGAGCGGAACACGATCGAAAGAAGGAGTTGTTGTTGTTCTTGTTTTTTTTTTCCTCTCATTTATTATAATGAGAATGCACAAGAGTATTGCCAAAGACTACAATAACTACAAAAACTACAGTATAAAGACAGGACAGTTCGCTCTCAAAATTGTTGTTGATGTTGTTTATTTTTGCAGTAGGACTAGGTAAGGTGAGCGAAAACAACATCGATTTTATTTATTGTTCGGTAGTATAATGTACGCACACCGTATATAATAAGCATAACGTTTTTTCGTTATGTGACGATTTCTAAAATGTTACTCCTACCGCAAGCCGCGTAAAAGAACTTCGTTCCAAAAATGTGAAATATATAAGTTTAATTTTAAAACATGTAAATATTACTTTAACTTACTTTACTTTAATGTAAATACAATCGCTTTAGAGCTGAAGGCCGACGTCACTATTGCTCTTAAAAATTATTAACTAAGTTATAAAGTTTAATTATAATTACTTTACTTATTCTTCTTCTTGCGTACGAACAAGACGTGTTTTTAAAGTGCTCTTGCAAATAAATGGTTATATGTAAAAAAAAAGAAGATAAAAAGCCAAAATTAAAATAAGATTTCAAACAAATACAAGGTGTAAAAATATACTCTATAAAACTAAGCAAGACTGCCATAAAAGAGGAAATAATATACATAACTACAACATAATAACGAAAAAGAATAATTTCGATTTGGAAGACTCACAACAACAATAGCGTCAGTTGAGTGTAAAGTAATAAACAGAAAACTGCTAAACCAACAACTTCAAAAACAACAAGAGAAGCAATCTAAAAGAAAAAAAAGGAAAAAAAATCAGCAAACCAAGCGGTTAGTGTAGCGTAGCGTAGTGTTTTGATTTACTTCTAATTAACTAACTACTAAGTTCATATATTTTCGACGCGCATAAATTTGCTGCTGTTGGTTGTGTCCGACGTTGACTTCGTTGCTGTGTTGAATTGTTTTTGCCTTTAATATAGCATCACCGTATTGGTCGAAGCAAAGCCAATTAAGAAAGAAATAATAATGCAACGGAACATAACATCATTGTAAGTTCAAAGAGAGCGTCTTTACTTTTGTTCTAATAAATATTTTGAATTTTTACTTTTTTTTCTACTTCAATTTGTCAATAATAATTACTGTTTATATTATTGTGCATACTGTTAATTAATCACTGTTATTAATCAGTGATTCAGTAACGTTTTGCATTTCTTTCTGTAGCATTTTGTTTTTGCCTTGGGCTTTTTTGATTTTTTGTGCGCTATCACTATTAGTATCTGCATTTTTTCATAAAATTTATTTATTATAATTTTAATTTTTTTTTTTTGAATTTTATTTATTTTGTATTATTTTTTCGTGAATATGATTTGTTGTAATCCTTCATGTAAAAATAAGAAAACTTTTGATGTTGATTCTTAACACGCAGTACGTTGTTGGCTGTGCGACAATTTTTCACACTTGAAGTGTGCGGGACTGAACGGCCGTGACCATGACAAGATCAGCAGATCTAAAACTATTTGTGGCAATTTGACGTGGTCTTGCCCATCCTGTTTTAAGCGTCAGGTTGATTTTTCGGTAATGTATCGTAGTATACGTGACAATTTTATCAAATTGAATAGTGCTGTAAAGCAACTTTCGTTTGATTTTGATTCGGGCACTGATTCACTCACTAAATATCAGTTCGATTGACCTCCTCCCCTTCTCTTATTGCCACCTTCTCCTATGGGCAACCACGCTTCCTTCATCGAACATCTTTGTGGACAAAAATGGGAATGTTGCCATCAATGCTTCTAAGCGGTCAAGACCTGATAATTCGAGGAATGGTGCCGTCATTGGTGGTATACCCCCTACCTTTACCAATATCGCCATCTTTGAATGTGGATTCACCACCTATCTTGTCGATAGTGGCCCCTTGGAAACATATTTTCCTATCAAGACTGTCTTATGATACTACCTGTGATGACATTAATAGGCATATTGCTTCTAAGACTAATGTGAAGGTTAGTGTTCAAAAATTCAATTTTTCACAAGCTAGGAATATTTCGTCATTCAAGATTAGTGTGCCTTCCGAATCATTCGACGAAGTTTGTTATCCGAAATTCTGGCCTCCAAATATGGTTTTTCATGAATTTAAACATAAGAGTAGGAATAGACCTAGTACTGTTGGGCTTCCAGTACTCACTAGTTCACCTTCGGCTCCAAGCTCGGCTCCAAAAAACTAGCTTCCTGCCTTCATCATATCTCTATAATATATCAAAATGTTAGAGGCTTATTGTCCAAGCTTAACAATTTGTATAGGGATAGTTTCTCCTTTGAATCTGATGTTATAGCGTTTTCCGAGACATGGCCTCACTCTGGTGTTCTTAGTAATAAAATTTTCTGTTCAAATTTCATCACATATAGAAAAGGTCCCCTATTTGACGCGGACGTAGTTTCCTCATTGCTGTTGTCTCTCACCTAAGATCAGAATTCATTGATCTAAACAGTTCAGCCAATATTGAGTTTATTTGCGTGAGGTCATTTTTGCCTCATGAATCTGTTTATATATCGTGTTCTTATATTCCACCTAATTTCAATTTGGAAATTTATATGTGTCATGCTAGAGCCATTAACTCTGTTAATAACATTCTTCGGGACCGTGACTCTTTTATCGTGCTAGGTGATTTTAATCTCCCATTCATTTCATTGTCCTTTTTTGGAATCTTGAAGTATCTAGTTCCTTCAGCACAACATGATTCCTTGGACACACTGTTTGAATTTTCCTTGTTTCAAATGAACTCTGTAGTAAACCATTATAATAGATCATTTGATCTTGTGTTTAGTAATGTTTCTGCTGGTACTTCTGTGTCAAGATGCCAACCTTTAAGTATTCCTGTGGATACTTACCATCCATCTTTGGAAATATTCCATTCTGTAAGCCGTCCTGTTTTAGACTCCACATCTTCTTCTATGCGTCGATTCTGTTTTCGCAAAGTGAACTTTGCCCAAATAAATGCAGTCGTTCTTTTTTGTACAATTGCAGTGATATGACTACTGCTATTAATTTTTTCTATGAAGTGATATACAATATTTTTGATGCCTATGTTCCCTATAACGCTGTTTCGAAAGTGTCATATAAACCACCTTGGTTTACAAGAAGACTTTCTAACCTGCTTTTGTTTACTTTTGTGTGGCCCGGTCTAATTTTCTTTCGTTAAATAATCTTTGTTATAATAACTATTTTACACGTTGTAGACAGCAATTTTCACGCGACCCTAAGCAGTTCTATAACTTTGTGAACTCAAAGCGCAAATCTTCTTTGTTTCCCTCATAATTGTATCAAGTTAATGAACATGGCCACACTGATTTGGGTATTGCAGATCTGTTTGCAAAATTCTATCAATCCACTTATTCCTCTGAATCCTATATTCAAAACCGGTATCCATATTCCATTTCCCATTGTAACATCATTGTTACTTCTGTAATTAGGGAGGAATGTCTTTTTACAAATTTAAAATAGTTGAAATCCACTTACTCACCCGGCCCAGACAAAATACCTAGTTGTCTGCTTAAGCACTGTGCGGAGTCTCTGTGTAAACCATTTTCGAAACTTTTTAATTTATCACTTCAGAGCGCATCTTTACCTCCTATCTGGAAGGAATCCTTTATTGTTCCCCTACACGAAAAATGCAACAAAGCTGACATATCCAATTACAGGGGTATTGCTAAACTTTCTGCAATCGCAAAATTGTTTGAAAAAATGCTCACTTCAACCTTTTATCACTTTTGTAAAACAATTATTTATCCGTGTCAACAAGGTTTTATGCAAAAGCGTTCTTCAACTAAAAACTTGCTTGAGTTTACATCTTTTGTAAATCTTGGTTTTAGGGACAAACGTTAAACTGATGTTATTTACACTGATTTCAGTAAGGCGTTTGATTCTGTTAATCATGATCTGGTTTTTCGGTTTTCCACAACATCTTCCATCCTACAAGGATTGCATCTTATTTGAGAAATAGGGTTCAACGAGTGTTATTTAAGTCCGCTCTTTCTGGTCCAGTCCTTGTCACTTCTGGAGTTCCTCAAGGGAGCCATCTAGGCCCATTATTGTTTAGCCTTTTTGTAAATGATCTCCCCTTCTCCATCTCACATTCTCGTGTCCTCATGTACGCTGATGATGTAAAATTGTGCCTTTCATTTAAAGATGGTGCCTCCCATCTCAGACTCCAAGAGGATCTTGATTCTTTACGTTCTTGGTGTTCTGCAAATTACTTATATCGAAATATCTCCAAATGTAAGTTCATGACGTATCATCGGTGTAAACCTCATTTTTTTACATACATGATTGAATACGTCCAACTCGACCGAGTCTCTACTTCTAATGACCAATTTGATTCCAAGCTGTGTTTTAACCAACATATCTCTTCTATCGTAAATAAAGCGAAGAGTGTTTTTGGTGTCATTAAACGTTGGTCTATGGAATTTAATGATCCTTATACCACAAAGACTCTTTTATATCTCTTGTGCGTCGATTCCTCGAGTATTGCTCTTGCATTTGGTTACCGCAATATATAAATAATCAAGTTCGAATTAAGTCTGTACAGAAACAATTCCTCCTGTTTGCCCTTCGTGGCCTAAACTGGAATCCTAATTCGCGATTGACATCTTACTCTGATAAGCTCCTTCTTATCAGTTTTCCATCTTTGGTGCATCGTAGGATAGCTCTTGGGATTAGTTTTCTTCATAATCTCATAGTTGGGGAAATTGATTTTCCTGAGCTATTGTATCAGTTAAACTTTTGTGTCCCTAGTCGTCCTACCAGAAATATTTTCCTTTTAGCATTGAATAGATGCACTACTAACTATACCCTACACGATCCTTTCGAAGTTTTGTGCACGTCATATAATAAATTGTATCACGTTCTCTCACCCGAGATATCGCCATCATCGATTACAATCGTCATTCGCTGCCTACGGGACTCCTGATCACACTGCAGGCTGGAATAACTGGATGTCGCTGATTTCGGTCACCTTTACCATCTGCATTATTGTAGTTCATTAGTTTGTATGTCTCTGACCACACATAGCTGTGAGTAGGGGCATAGCTCGCTACTATTTGCAAATAAATTTCCCCCATCGGGTCAGAGGCTGGTATTTTATATTATCCTTATTTATTTACTTTCATGTTTTGTTTTCCTATTTATTGTTTGTTTCTCTTTTTTTTTAGTTAAGTTCACTTCAATTTATATTTTTGTCTTACTTTTGTGTGTTAATTGTTACATTGATTTTTGTTTTTAAGCTGACAGGTTCTTTTTCAATAGCATTTCAAATAAATAAATAAATAAATGCTCCAAAAAGGAGGTTGAATGAAACATCACCAGAGCTGTCTCTACACTACATAATGCTAGCAATACGAGACGTTGAACAAAAGACTTCGAAAAAACTAGAAGACTTGGCGACGAAACAAAACGGATTGGCGACAAAACAAGACATACAAGAACTAAAGCAATCTGTTGAAGGTCAAATTAAAGCTTTAAGAACGGAAAACGAGTTGCTTAGAAAGGAACTGGATGAAGCAGGGAAATGGATAGGAAGGAACTGAACCATCTTGTGAATTGTAGTAAAGATAGCCACATCATAGTAAAGGGAATGGATGATAATGATTCACCTAAACTGGCGGTACAAAGGTTGGTTGGAGAGATCATCCCAAAACAAATACAACTTTAAATTTAATATTCATTGTGAGTACTCAGTTTATAATAAATAATACCAACAATTTTTGTTGTTGTGTTAAACAATGTGTTTACGTTTGCCGTCTGTCCCCTCTTGCCAAAAATTGTTTCTCGTTCTCATTTCTACATACATTAGCTTGTTTTTGTACAACACACAAGCTGGTTGCTTGCATGTTGTTGTTATAAACATTTTATAACACACAAGCTGCAGTTGTTGTTGTGTAACACTCTACCTATTACGGTTCTTGAGATAGAGCAGGAGACGGATGGACGGATGGACGGACGGACATCGTAAGCTTAGTAATAGGGTCCCGTTAGCTCCCTATGGGTACGTAACCCTAATAATAAATTAAAAATAAATTATAAATTAACAAAGATGAATAATAATCCGACCTGGAATAATTTTTTACGTTAACCTGAGGTTCACCTAAGTTCTAAATGGAAACTTTTTAAGGCAGTAAGCAGGGCTATTCAATCATATGGTGCTCAAGTATGGGGTTATGCCTTATTTGATCAGGTGGATAAAATGCAACGATACTTTATCAAAAAAGTTTTAAAATTATCAAGTTTTACATCAACCTATGCAATAATGCTAGAAACTGGCATGGAAAACAACCATTTCTATATGCTAGATTAGCTACCTACCAATAACGAAGACATTATTTAGTTACTCTAATCAAAGATTGCCACATAGATTAGGTTAGCTTGGCCGATCAAAAGATCCCACATAGACCAATAGAGGTCCTTAATGTTGCCAAGATGATACATGTTTTTTTTCTTTTTAATACACATTTTTGCGAGTTTTAATAGGTTGCTGCTCTTTGGTCCGCGACGCTTTCCAAGGAGAGGATAGACGCAGATCCAAGATAGCTAAAGCGTGATCTGTAGAGAGCTGGGCATTGTGAAAGTAGGTGTTCTAAAGTCCCCCTAGCATTTACCTCGTTGCATGTTGTACACGCCCAATTTGGCTGCGTAAGAAGACGTTAAACAATGTCCCGTAAGTATTGCGACTAATAACTTGCAATTCTTTCTTGGGAGAGTTAGTTAGTTAGTTGGCAATCCTGTAATTAAAAAAGCGAAGCAAGATTTTTGCAGTTCTGCAAGAGATTGTTCCATCCCACATACTCTTCGCTTCCTGAATCATTGCTGTGTCTATTTCCGTTCTTAGCGTGTATGACGCACTTACCTCAGATTGGCTAGCGCCAGCTTTGGCAAGTGCGTCTGCTTCCTCGTTCCCTTCAATTCCTCTATGCCCCGGTACCCAAAAGATGGTGACACGTCTGTCGATACAGAGTTCGTCAATTTTGGTTCTACGTTGTTGAACACAGTTGGAGTTTGTCATCACAGCCGCTATTACTTTTATAGCTGCTTGGCTAACAGAAATAAACTTAATAGGTCTACGTTACGAAATTAACTTTAGAAAGGAGGACAATTGAGAGCTTTGGAACAATAAATAAAAATCAGCCAAGTTTGAGTCAGACTCACACACGGAGGGTTCCCTACGTTCATATAAGATATTTCGCTTAAAATATAAAATTATTTTTATATTTAATAACCTAAAAGTATACTAAAATTAACTGCTTAAAGAATACTACAAAAAAAAAAAATGTTAAACAACAGGTTAAATTAAAGAACAATGCTTCTACAAATGTGTATTTTTAGTATTTGTCGTTCTACACACAAATGAATTACACACTCTTTGAAAATGTCAACTTTCTACCTATTACGGTTCATGAGATAGATCAGGAGACGGACGGACGGACATCGTAAGCTTAGTAACAGGGTCCCATTAGCTAAAACCCTAGAACCCTAAAAATTACTATTATTAGAAGCTCTAAACTATAAAAAACGTAAATCATATGTAGATCCAGCTATTCAGTCAAGTAGATTCTATAAAAATCTTAGTTCCAATTTTAATTTTGGGCAAACATATTTTGCAGATGGGTTCACTTTGAATGAGATAACATGGATTTTTAAAACAAGATGTCTGTTGCCGCCATAAATTAAGATGGCAGTTCATGTTGTATTTTGAAATAACATCGTCGTTATAACATGGGCTGCTAACTGCGAAAATGACATGCAGCGATCAACACTTCTTTTGTCGGTGAAAATAGACATGCGGCGAAGAGAAGCTAACAGACGAAATATTTTGAAGCAAGCGCAAAGTTAATCAAAAAATTTTTGTATTAAATAAGTACTAAGATTCTTAAAAATATTTCACATTACTCCTGTATTCACCGCCACTTCATCGCAAACATACATACACACGCGCATTCTTGAGACGCATGGACAGACAGCGTGAAAGCGGCCTAATAATTTGCGGGAGTGGGAAATTAAATATACGGGAAATTTGGAGAAAAGAATCTGTTTTTGCAACTTGGAGCAGTGGTCACTTCGTTGGCGGTACCTAAAAATATGCATTGCTTGCCCATATTCGACGGACCCATCTGGCAACCCTGTATCTTTTGACAGAGACGTCAGATCGCTTAATGACATACCGCGTTGGAAGCGTCAGTCCAAGCAGATTTTTACCATGGAACAGTACACGCCACGAGAGCGCTCCCAAATTGTTGAAATTTACATTCAACAAAAGAAGTCAACTGTGAAAACTCAACGTGCGTATAAAAAATTAAATAATGTGAAAAGTGCGCCTTCTAAGAACACCATTAAACGTTTGTACGAAGGATTTTCGACTGGTGATGCTCTTTCTAATCCAAAGAGGCCAAATCAAAACCGACCAAGGCGATCGGATGAGAATATTGCTCTTGTACGGGCCAGTGTTGAGACGTCGCCAAGGACATCCCAAAATCGCCGATCTCAGCAGTTGGGCATTGCTCGGACCACTTTACAACGAATTATCCGCGTTGATTTGCATTTATTCCCGTATAAGATTCAGTTGACGAAAAGATTGTTGCCTGCGGACAAGCCTCGTCGATTGGAATGGGCCCAAAGAGTCATCGAAATGGCTGAAGATGACGAGCAATTTTGGAACAAAATCATCATGTCCGATGAGGCTCATTTCTTATTGAATGGGACTGTAAACAAGCATAATTGCCGTATTTACGCCACTGAAAATCCTCACGAAATTCAAGAGGCACCTCTTTGCGACGTAAAAGTCACTGTTTGGTGCGGCGTTAGTGCGTAAACGATTTGGCCGTTTTTCTTCGAAAATGAAGATGGTCAAGCTGTTACCGTCAATCAGGAGCGTTATCGCGATATGATAACCACTTTTGTGATGCCAATTATTCGTCGAAAGCGTATGAGGCAGTTCTGGTTTCAACAAGACGGCGGTCCACCACACACAGCTCGCACCACAATCGATTTTTTGAAGAAATTGTTTCCTCGTCGTTTGATGTCGAAAAATGGCGATTTTGAGTGGCCACCGCGTTCGCCCGATTTAACGCCACCTGACTTCTTCTTGTGGGGATATTTAAAATCAAAGGTTTATATTAATAAGCCAAAGACCATAGAAGAGCTCAAGAACAACATCCGTGAGGAAATAGCCGCTATTCCAGTCGGTATGTTAGCTAAAACTATGGAAAATGCTGCAAAACGAGCACAATACGCCGTACATGCTCAAGGCGGCTATTTGAGAGATATCATATTCAAAAAGTGATGTCAACAAATCTACTTAAACCAATTAAAATGATTATTATCGTCAACATAAAAAAATTGTGTTTTTCTTTGATTTAAAAAAAAAACATGGGTCCGTCGAATATGGACAATCCTGTATATGTGTGTACGCAAAAACTAACTGCGTAATAAGTGCGACAGTGTTGAAAAAGTTCGCAAGAGCAAAAACAGAAAATATATTTAAATTATGGCAATTTGCAAGATATGCAATGCGGAACAAAATCCATTCAATATGAATGACAAATGGGTACAGTGCGATGAATGCAATCAATGGTTTCATTTGACCTGCGCCGGAGTGGACGATGGTATAAAAGATCGGGATTGGAGCTGCGCTTGCTGTAAAAAGGACAGTGATGTTGCAGGCACAATGCACACTCCATCAGGCCCAATAATGCATTCACCAGTTCGACAAGAACCTTTTCCACTAATAGCATTAAATCAAAGTGTCGACGAGCAGGACACTCGAGGAAAAGCTTCAAATCAAAGTTTCGACGAGCAGGCCAATCATAACCCAACGCTAAAGTTATGTGAGGCAATTCCACAACAGTTAGTCTCTAACGCATCCACGGATACGACGCATCATCAGCAGCAATTAATGCTTGCCATGTTAGAGGAAAAGAGAGCCGCAGAAATGAGATACATCGAACAGAAGTACCAACTACTCGGGCAATTGGACCATGCAGACACGTCAAATTTGAACGATTCGTCTCGTTAATTTCGGGCAGCAAACAGCAGCTTGTCAAATTCTCAAATAGCTGCAAGAAACGTTATACCAAAGAACCTACCAAAATTCAGCGGCGATCCGGAATTATTCATCAGCACATTTGACCATAGCACTTCACTGGCCGACTTCTCGCACACTGAAAATATGCTGCGCTTACAGAAGTGTTTAAAAGGCAAAACGCGTGAACTTGTCAAAGACAAAATGCTTTTGCCCAGAATGGTATGG